>JARDXD010000260.1:0-199919 GCA_029218145.1 Aphanocladium album | reverse complement strand
ACTGGAATATTAGACCATGAATACTGACACACTCCGCAGGTGGGACAGATTTTCCGTACAAAACACAATGGAAAATATATAACTGGACTTGGCACATCGCTCGGCGCCGCCGTTCTGGCAGTTGGTGGCCATATAACACTGTATTTCTATCTCCTTCGCGAGAATAAAAGGAGAGAGAACCTGTCTCCAGAGGAGCGACAAGCCGAAATTGACGCTGGCATGTCAGGCGACTTCCATCCCGACTATCGTTACGCCCTATAGATAATACTTCTCATCTGCTTGATCCTCTTTATCAGTCTCAACATGTGAATAGGTAATTAATATATTTTCCCTTCATTTGTTGAGAGAGTGAACACCTAGCTTGACACTCGCTTAAATCATCCCCTGTAACACGTAAACTCGCATGATGACAGCTAAGGCTGGAAAATAGAAACGACAGATGGAGATACTTCGGCACTGCCATTAAATGCCTCTCTTTGCGACTCTGCGACTTTGTATTGGTAATATCCGTAATCAAATGTACGGGGTGGGGGCCTCTACAACATTGTTTCCGAGCCGCATCGGCGATAACTGCTAGCCGGGCTGTCGCGGATAACTGGAGCTTCTAGTTGATCAGCTCACAGACTGGATACAGGTCAATTTACCCTTTGCCAACTATTTTCAAAGAATTTTGGTCGTCATTTTTGCACCGTTAGACTAAAAGATGTCATCTGATAAAATTATTCTCTTTGACCTTCCCAGCAAGGAGCCATGCGTCACATGGTCCCTCAACCCATGGAAGAGTAAGTGCGGGGATGACATTGAATGACGCCAGCACTGACATTCTTGTCTAGCGCGTCTGCTATTGAACTTCAAGGGCTTGAATTACGAAACAAAATGGGTAAAATTAATAACATTTCTTCTCTCGCTCTTCCGCTATGTTAACATGAGCCCAGGTTGAGTACCCGGACATCAAGCCAACGCTCGAGCCTCAGTAAGTGTGCCATTGATGTTGTTCTTCTCGGTGCCTAATGCTTGAGATAGCGTCGAGCCTGGCAATTCACGCTTCCCATACACAATTCCTGCCATTCGACTCCCTGATGATACTTGGTGTCAAGATTCTCGTAAGATTGTCGACCTAATTGAGAAGCGCTACCCCGAGCCATCAGTTCACCTCGATTCTCCTTATCAGACCCGAATCGAAGAAGTTGTGCCCAGAGCATTTATGCCACTCATGGCCATTGGCCTGAACCAAATTCCTAAGCGGCTGCTCAACACGGCCAGTGTCGATTACTGGATGAAAACCCGAACCGATTATGTTGGGTGCGACCTTGCCGAGTATGAGGCGAAGAATGGAGGCGAGACTGCCTTCGCTACGGCTGCGCCCGCTCTCCAAGAAGTGACTGCGATGCTGAAAGAAAATTCAGATGGCCCTTTCTTCAGCGGTAAAGAAGTCAGTTATGCAGACTTCGTATGGATTTCTGCCCTGTACTTTTTCAAGCGCATTGGTGACGAAGTATATGAAGGAGCACTCAATGCATCGGGCGATCGCGCAGTTCACGAGAATCTTCTCAAAGCTGCTGAGCCCTGGTTGAAGCGAGGTCATTATTAGAATGTTTCTTTTTCTATTTAACCAAAAGATGGGCTTTTACTCCATGAGATAACGCTAAGAGGTGTAAATGCAATACAAAAGAAGCTATGCCCTTTGGTCCATTGCACTGACTACTTAGTTGACCTTTCCGAACGTGATATCAAACGCGGGGCTCTTTACTGCCTTAACACTGCCACGTTTGCCATGGATAAAGATGAACTCGCCGAGGCTGAGATAGTTGTACGACGTCTGGTCAAAGTTGAACCAGGTCTCGCAACTGCCATCCGCATAAAACAGCCCCTTGTCCTTGGCAGCGGTTTGCTCATCAGTTGTGGTGTCGAAATACGCTCGCCACATGGTGAAGGTACTGCAGCGCTCTTTACGAATGCCTCGAGCGTGGTCTCGTGTAAAGGGAGCATCGCCGTTGATGTCGACCGGGTACATGCGACCATTGACCGTGATATTCTTAGGAGCAGAATTACCGGCGCTGAGGCTATAATTCGGAATGTTAGATAACACATTGAAGCCACGAACCACGAACTTCTGGATAATAACTCCAGAGCCCTCATCCATCGCAAGCTCTAGCGTGGAGTTGGAAGATTTGTCAATGTAGGTTCCAATGTAGCCATCCGAAGACGATGCCTCGTCTCTAGCGGCTTTGTCGATGGCAGGTACCAGCGTTCTAGCAACGGTGCTGAAGATCTTGGTACGAGTATCAGGATCCAGACTGACTTCTTGGCCACCAGAGAGTACCGTCATGACGATATCATAATCGGTAATTGCACCGATGAGGGCGTGGTATAGGCCGAAATCTCCGCTCTTGGTATATACATCAATAATACGCTTGTCTTCGGTGAGTGTGTTACTGCGAAGAATCTCCCAAGGAGCGCCGACGGAGAAACCCATGGATGAGGTGTGGCTGGCTGGTTTCATCCAGTCTCTCGTTTTCTTTGGTGACAGGAATTTGTTTGTGACAATGGACTCTGTGAATGAGATCATATCAAGGGTGTTTGAGAACAGACCACCGACGCTACAATCTGTTAGTTTCTTATATATTCGAAGTAGTGGGCGGATTTCTCACGCTTCAAAGATTCCCAAGGTGACGTTCCAGGTAGACTCGCCCTTTGGCACGAAGCCGACCTTGGAAAATGTCTCCACTGGGCCATTGAATGAAGTGCTTGTCATGTTGGCAACATCAAAGATACCGGTCTTTGCTACTTGATCAAAGGTCTTCCCCGTAGCGGCTTCAACTACCATGGCAAGCACTGCGTAGGCAAGGTTGGAGTAGAGTGGTGTGGCACCAGGAAGCTCCACCGGAGGTTTGCGATTGATAGTATCGATGATATCTTTTGAAGTGCACTTTTTGGTGCCTGGAAGACCGGAGCAGGTAGGGCCAGTACCATTCTGCACAGCTGGGAGACCCATCTTTGTCCATGGGCCGGTCGGAATGAGAGCGAGGTCGAATGCCACTACGAAACTGTTAGTTGACATATCAATTGCGAAGTAGAAATAACGTGAATCATACTGTCTCTGGGTAGGCCAGACAAATGTGTCGCAAGATCTCCAACGGTAATATCCTCCCACGGGATACTGTGAATCGAGTCGGGGGAGCCGGAGGTTTTCGCCAGATCAGGTAGGTATTTCAGCACTGATGCATGCATATCAATCTCACTTCTTTGTAGTGCAGATAAAGCCGGCATCATTTTGGATACACTCCCGACACGATAGATTGTGTGCTCATCGATAGCAGAAGTACCAATACCGGAGAGCACGGGTGGGGTATAATGATAATTGAAGAGCAGCTTGTCTTCGTGTGTTGATTTAACCGCGACGGAAATCCCGCTCGTTACCATGCTTGGTGAGAGCACGCCATCGAGATCTGATTTAATTTTCCCGATGGCTTCTTGGACGGCTTTGTTTTGGCTTGGTTTCTGGGGTGCAGGGAGAACTCGGCCAAGGGGAGGGCAGGCTTTGGCTTGCGCAAATCCAACGACGGTAGACGCTGCAAGAGCGACGGCGAGATTGTGTATAGAAGGCATTGTAGAGAAGGAATAATTGATGAATTGATTGATGAATAACATACCAGAATACTCGGCGGAGTTGCTGGTATATATACATTCCTACGAGATCTTCTTCAAGAGCCATTTATGCTATAAACAGTCTTCATGAACGAGGCTACCTTGTCAGCTTGGCATGCCCTACAAACTGTAAAATGAGAATAGCAGCATGAAGCACGCTAGTTTCGTCATCATAAGGCTGAGTGTCGCGCTTGAGTCCATAATCAGGCATGCTGAGCCGCATAGCCTTCCCCCTTCGGACTCGCAGTACGAGCACTAATAAACTTCCCAGCATTCTCCCCCTAGCAGACCAACCACGCGAGTTATAACAAGCTCTGTTAATGATAGCCACAAATGAATTCCAAGTCCAGAAAGTGGCGCGGATGATCCTTGACATCCTTGTGAGCGGTGCTGACAGAAATCCGCCGTGCACAAGGGCCAAGCCCGACTGACCCTGGCAAAAGTCATCTCATAGTCCGAGTTTGAGAGTCCGAGCATAAGCAGACAAGCGCCCCCACCCACTGTATTTTACTTGAAAGTAATTATTATAAGTACTCATCCTTGACCGCTCATCAGGGACAGATTAAATGCTAAAACTCGTAAAAAATAACGGTATTCATGTTCGAACAGAGATTAAACATCCTGCAAGCATCAAAACCGCCTTGCTGGTAATTATTCTAAATGACTTAACGGTGCCTCTTCTCATTAGTGCTACATCTTCACCCCAGTATTTATCTAGCGACTATGGCATATCTGCTCTCTTTTCTCGGTCTAAGAACCCGAATTTAGCAGTAAAGCTCTTCTCAAGATGCTCGATTGGTGATGAGTTTGTCGAACTGAGTGCTACCTCTCGCCTGCGTGTCCATTCTAAACGAATAGTCAAGTCCCACAAGTTTAGCATCATGGCAGCTAGGCTAGGGACAACAAGCCACGCGGGGTAGCATTAGGCGGATCACTGAGCCTCATATCTATTCAAAAGCGTCTTCTACTCTCGCGAAATTATACACTTGCAGCTTCCTTCATCAAGCATCATCGGGCTTTTGGCGTTGCAATCAATACAATGTCTCAGACTATAACGGCGACCTGCGAGCCGGCGCATACATCTGCTGCCCCAGGCGTCCTCGAATTGCATCCAATTGGCGGCACTGGGAATTCCCGAATGGGTCGCAAAATCGACTCTGTCAGTTTCCAAGAAGAAGGTTTGATCTTGTCCAGAAACCAGAGTGGCGGTGATAGCGCACCGCCTGCTGATGCGCAGAATGTTGTCGAACGATGGAACTATCCTCGTGGGAATATTGGTAAGATGGCCTTTGCATTCGTGTCGTTCATGGTTGCTGGTATGAATGACGCCTCTATCGGTGTAAGTATACCAAAATTACGCCCGTTTAGGCCAATGCAAAATGCTAACCGCAGTTTCTAGCCTTTACTGCCCTATGTAAGTCCGCGCTTCTCATCCCACGCGCTGCAGTCGCTGACCTCGACGGATAGCTGGAAGACTATTACGGTCTCGGCAAGACTGTCATTTCTCTCATTTTTCTGACGCCATTCCTCGGATATTCCCTCGCCGCATTCACCAATGCACGCATCCATGTCAAATTTGGGCAACGCGGAATCGCTGTCATGGCACCACTCTGCCACATCATCACCTATGCGGTTCTGGCGTCGCACCCGCCTTACCCTGCGCTGATTGTGGTCAATGCTATTAGTGGATTCGGTAATGGACTCACTGATGCTTGCTTTTGCGCATGGGTAGGGACCATGGATAAGGCAAACACCATCCAAGGCTTCTTACACGCGTGTTACTCTCTTGGCGCGCTCTTCTCGCCTCTCATCGCCACGAGCATGGTTGTGAAAGCGGAACTACCATGGTTCAACTTCTATTATGTGATGGTGAGCATAATCATATTCGTTCAAGAGCAAAGTCTAATTACTTGGAACTTGCAAGGTCGGCATGTCTGTAATTGAGCTTTGTGGTCTCTCATTCTTTTTCTGGGACAAAACTGGCAGTTTGTACGAGGCTGAGCACAAGCGAGACAACCCAGATGCGACTGGCTCTGGCACTAGAGATGCTATCAAGTCCCCGGTCACATGGCTCTGTGCCCTATTCTTCTTTGCGTACATGGGCGTCGAAGGTATGTCATTTGCGGTTTTCGAGCATCGAGACTACAGCCTGCTAACAGCGCTGCAGTTGGTCTGGGAGGCTGGGTGGTGACATTTATGCTGAATGTCCGCCACGCCTCGGCTTACGCTTCCGGTATCTCTGGAACCGGTTTCTGGGCTGGCATGGCCCTTGGGCGCGCTGCCCTCGGCTTCGTCACCGAGCGATTTGGTGAGCGTCTCTGTCTGACCGTATACTTGGCTGTTTGCCTTGCGCTGGAGCTTCTATTCTGGCTCGTCCCAGAGTTTATTGTTTCTGCAGTGGCAGTGGCGTTTCTAGGATTCTTTTTGGGGCCCATGTTTCCTGGTGCAGTAATGGTCACGGCGAAGCTGCTACCCAAGAGAATCCATGTAAGTGCAATTGGTTTCGCTATGAGTATGGGAGGCACAGGCAGCGCTGTATTTCCATTCATCATCGGTGCCGTTGCATCGAAGAAGGGGGTTACAGTATTACAGCCCATTATTTTGGCACTTATTGCTGTCATCACCTTGGTGTGGCTGAGTTTCCCACGTATCAAGAAACGGGACTGAGGAACAAGAAACCGCGCAAAATGATCAAATATACTATACAAGGGGGCTCAGAATAGGAATGTAACCTTCAATTTATATAAAATAGACGACGAAATAAATGCAACGCAGTAATGCTCTGCTGCCGCTACTCGATATGATTCATGTTGCTGCCATCAACCCGCACGCCGCCATTTGAAGGGTCTCCTGCGATCTTTGAGGTCTCATCTTTTTGCGCCGCGAGAGCCTCAACATCAATACCAGCTTTGCGGCGGATCTCTTCCATCTTCTCATCATCAGGACGGACCCATTCGGTACTTCTCCACGGAGTAACGCGCTCGAGATACATCGTGTCAATCTCTTCGATGGTACGGCCCTGGCCTTCAATGACAAAGAAGTACACGACGAAGCCAGCAACAAGATTGCAAGCAGCAAAAACATATCCGTAGCGGAAATCAATGGCTCCGGTAATGAATGGGGTAAAAAAGCCAATGCAGAAGTTCCAGATCCAGTTGGCGGCAGTCGAGATGGCCATGCCCTTGGCACGATAACGGGAGGGAAAGATTTCGGCTTGAATAGTCCAAATCATAGGACCCCACGTAGTAGCAAAGCCAAGGATGAAGAGCGCAGCAAAGACAATGAGGACAATGCCCTGTGTGGGTGTGTTTTGAGGAGCGAGGTAATCCAGAGAGAAATGACCGACTGAGGCAAAGATGAGGAAGCAGACGAACATCCAGGCAGAACCAGCGATAAGAGACTTTCTGCGACCAAAATGCTCTACAATGTAGAGACCGATAAAGGTAGTCAGAAAATTGATCGTGTTGAGAATGATTTGTGTAATGAACGAGTCAATATTGACGGATTTGAAGATGGTTGTTCCATAGTAGAAGAAGTAATTGGCACCTATGGTCGCAGTTAGCACCTGAGTTACATATGAAGAATTTGGGGCGCAAAGTGCCTCATACCCGTGAGCTGCTGGAGGGACTGAAGGCCGATACCCAAAAAGAGGCGATAGAGCATGCGTGGCGCCTTGAACATGGAAACAAATTCGGCGGCAGGGCCCATTTTGATCTTCGACTCGGCGTGGAGCTTGCTCTCGATTTCAGAAACCTGCGTATGGACAACCCAGTGGTTCCTGGGGGCTCCGTGCACATCGCAGAGGGTTTTGATCGCCTCATCCGTTTTGCCACGTCGATAGTCGAATCGCGGGGTCTCGGGGAAGAGCAAGATGCCAAAGCCGAGGATAATGGTCCAGATCCATCCAAGGCCGATGACGATGCGCCAGCTACCAGAGCTATCCTCCTGATGCTTAACGGTCCCATAGTTGAAACAAGCAGCAAGGAAGATGCCCATGGTGATGAAAAGCTGGTAAGCGCAGACCATGGCACCACGGATCCAGGCTGGCGCCGTCTCGGCCTGGTACATGGGAACGAGCAGACTCAATGCGCCTACACCAAGACCAGCCACGAAACGGCCAATCATGATTTGATACCACGCGGTGTTGGCTGCAATCTGGATGACGAAGCCAATAGACGTGATCAGAGACCAGAAAGAGATCGAAGGACGACGGCCGACTCTATCAGCGATTGGCGCGGCGACAAGCGCACCGATGAGCGTACCAATAGATAGGAGAGAGACGATGAGTCCAGAACGGACTCGGCTGAAGTACTGCTTGCCTTCGGAATCGATCTGTCCAAAGCGGTCCAAAAAGTCGGGCATTTCAAGGAAGCCAGAGATCTGACCGGTGTCGTAACCGAAGCTACGCGCAAAAACTTGGTTAGCATGTTGTCGCCGGGGGACGCTCGCATTGATGCCCAACTCACATGAGACCACCCATGGAGATCAAAATGCCCATTGCCAGTGACTTTCCAGTCAGACGCGGCAGCGGCGAATAGTCGAGACCAGACTTGGATGCCCTGACATCATTGTCGCGACCCTTCTCTGTATTCGGATTATGTTTGTCAAATTTGACGGAACCTATTCCCACCATGGTGACGGTGTTGTGTAGTTCTGTTCTAGATCAATTAATGATGATGCTTTGAATTGTTGTTGTCTTTCTTGTTGTCGTGTCCGTGGGCGTTGTGTTTTGTTTTAAGCTTTGGCAGGTAAGCCAAGGTAATCCTGGGGAAGAGCGGAAGCTGGGGAAGTAAAGTTGAGAAACTGGGTATGGGGGGATTTATTAAAAGGGATGAGAAGAGAACTTGGTCGGCGCCGCTTTGGGAGAAAGTATGGAACCGTTCGAGCTTATACACGAAAACATCCACAAAGAAGGGAAAACCTTCGAGAGCCCGATGTTCTGCGCAGCTTCTTTTTTATCTGTTTATTTCCAAGAGTACAACGGGGACAGTTTTTTCAGGGCACGAGACCAGCAGTCCCCAGGTGGCGGAGGGCCTGCGTCGAGACCATTGCGGCCACATCGAAAGGCGAGACGTCATGATTTCATTAGTCAATCACGATGAGGCGCACCAAAGTGTATTCCTGGCGGGGCGCCTGAACGCGCTGCAATTTGTCTGGGCCTCCCTTATTTTTTCATCTTTCCGAATTGCACACCCTAATTCGGTTACTTTTCTTATTTACTCCAGAATCAATTCCGCGGCAACAATGGGCATTCGGTCCTTCTTTTTGCTGGAGCGTGCACGTTTGACGTGGAGAAGACTCACTTCCCAATGACGTTGGGAGCCGGGGGCCAGAGGCGTGCTCCACATGGGCCTCGCCGGTCTGCCGGAAACGATGGGCAGTTGTGATGGGCAATAAAACTTGGCGTGTCTCGCCCTCTGTCGTTGGTCTTTGCATTGGGCCAACCTGTCTCAGCCCGCAGCTCAGAGCACTCATCACAGTTCAATTGAGTTTCAGTCTCCGCTAACCACCCCAAATTTTCCAATTTCCAGGATTTCGTACGGGTAGGGCTCATATGCAGGGGATTGTGCCAGCCCAAAGCAAAAACCCTCTTTTTTTTTCTTGAGGTTCTCCCAAGCGAGGACCAAATGGTTGATGGGTTGCGGGACTGTTTTGACCCATAATTACTTACGGGCCCCGATGGACGGTGACGGAGCCGGTGATGCCGCGCCGGCCAATGTCGTCACCAGCTTACCAGAGGCGCCACAATATGTAGTCTTGCCCGAGACTTTCTCCGTCTTCTTTGCAGAGCCGCAAAAGAAAAAGAAAAAAAGAAGGGGAAAAGAAGGAAGAAATTACTTCATCGCGACTCAGGCAGGGTTTGCCGTATGGTGCCACTCATTGCAGAGAACGGGGTGCATACAACGCGTGACCATTATGCGCGCCGTTGCTCCCGGCGCGAGTGTGGCGATACAAACTATGCCCACGCGTAAGCATAGCCGTAGAAGCTTCTACTTGTCAATTGCCACGAATCAGACGGCGCCTCCAAGAAATTGTCATCCGCAGGTATTGGAGCGTTGTGCAAAATGCTGTGATTCATATCTGCTATGTGGTGCTTAACTAAATACGCTTCTATCAACGCCAGATGAAAATATTCTGCCATGGCATCTTTCCCAGTGCGCCGTGCCCGTCTATGCTTTGCTCAATATCATATATCCTGCAATGCTTCCTCGGCCATGATCTTCTATGCCCTTTTCCATGTTCCGTTTCCGCTTCTCCTTTTTCTCTCTTATCTCGTTACAGCTTTTTTTCAAGCTGAAGGAATGTGTCCCTCTACCGAGCTCAATGCCGCCAGATTCACTTCGCCCATTCTTTCCAGTGCCAAGTGGCCTCGCTGTTCAGAGAGCAGTGTGACACATTCAATAACATCTTCCGGCTCGAGCAAGTGCCATTTGGCCAATGTTACTTTGGTGCTCGCGCCGACAGTAACAGTGAAGACGTGCTCAGGGTCCAGGACAGTGCCCGAAACGCCGTTCAGGCTGCGGAACATGTCCTCATCCGTAGAATCGTCACCGGAGCAAAGAGCGAATTCGATTCGGCCAGCGCTCTTATCCTTGTCACCGTCGCCCGCTACCTGACCCGGGTTGTGGTAGCGGGTAATGAGACGCTTGACAATTTCGCCCTTGTTGATGAAAGTTGGCCGCACCTCGACATTCGCTTTGCCAGCCATAACTTCCACATCCCATTTCTTGCCAACGGTATTTTCCAATTCCTTGTGGGCCTCTCGTGACATGTGCAAACCTTGCTCAGGGTCGGCAAGACGATAATGCCAGGTGATTGCGCATCTCTTTCTCTCAATGAAGGAACCTACCAAAAGATTTAGCATACGTGAGTTTCAAGTTCCACATCCATTACTTACCCGTGACCTTGTCGGTGTATTTTTGAAAAACCTCGATGACCTCCTTTTGCCAGCTCATGTCGAATTTGTCTGCAAGATTGATCCATTCTTGAGAGTGCGGGTCTCTCATGAAGCTGCCGTGCTCAGCAGAGAATCCAAGCTCGGGGATATGGCCGAGGTGCTGAGTGAGAAATTCTTGATCTCTGCCTGAGATGATCCAGACAGAGTTACGCGGCTCGGCAGCTAGGATCTTGAGAGATTCAAGGAGTCTCTCAGACGGTACCGCTGCACTGGGCTCTCTCACTATGGGCGTAAGTGTTCCGTCATAGTCGAACATGAAGATACGCTTAGAAGCTGCACGGTACTGAGACAGGAGCAGCGCTCGGTCGAGCAGCGGCGTGGCGTGCTGAATTGAGTTATCACCGAGCACACTGTGAATTCTGCGAATGAATTTGGTAATCCACGACTGAACAGTTTGGGTTGTGACGTGCTCGTAAAGTCGGCTCTGCATCTTTGCTCGGGCTTCGCCAGGCATGGTCAACGCGTTGTTGATCTTCTCGGCGACATCGGTAAGATCCCAAGGATTGATGTGGATAGCGTCGCTCAGACTGGCAGCTGTACCGCTAAATTCGGACAGGATGAGCGGCCCATGTCCATCCTTTTGGCAGACGACATATTCTAGACTGGTGGTGTTCATGCCATCTCGAACTGACGTGATCAGACCAATGTCTGCGGCCCTCAGTAAAGCGAAATATTCGTCTTGGTTGATGTATTGGGGATAATGCTGAACGGGTGAGAACCCCAAGCTTCCGTACTGGCCATTGATTTGCATAACAAGCTCATTGACGCGCGTGGAGGTTTTGTGTTCTCCATCTTCCTTATCTGCCACCTTGTTTGTTGGCGATGTGACTTGAATGAGCACAACCTTTTCCCGCCATTCTGGGAACATCTCGAGGAATCGATCAAAAGCCTGAAGCTTCTGTACAACTCCACGAACGCTGTCCAGACGATCACGTCCAACAATGATCTTTTTGCCAGCGTACATCTTTTTCAACGCGTCGTACTTCTCGTCAACAGTCGAAGCCCAGGCCAGATTTTCCACCTTGGCAGCATCAATGCCGATTGGAAAGACTCCCACCTGAACCCTGCTTCCGTAAGCATCAACACCAAGCGTGTCTGAAGGAAATCCCAGAATACGAGTGCAGCAGCTGAGAAAATGGCGGGAGTAGCTGTAGGACTGAAATCCGACCAGGTTCGAACCAAGGATACCCTCGAGGACTTCTCTGCGACGAGGGAGGCACCTCAGAAACTCGCTACTGGGGAAAGGGCAGTGCAAGTAGAATGATATGTACATCTGTGGAACGGCTTGCCGAAGCATGCTGGGGAGCAACATGAGGAAGTAGTCGTGGATGATGACAATGTCACCCGGCTTGTATATCTCGAGAACCTTGGCAGCGAACTTTTGGTTCATTCGATAATAATCAGCCCATTGGACCTTTTCTCTCCGTCCATCAGTTGGTTCATGCTGCTTGTAGTGGAACAAACTGTAGAGATCGTGGTGGGCATAGCCGCGCCACCGGCCCTGATCTCTGAGCATGATACCCTCGGGAGAGATTTCATCTTCGTCGGCCAGCCAGACAGGGACCGTGCGAATCGTCTTATCGTGAGCAAGCTGGTACTCTAGACGCTCCTGGTCGGCCTTGGGGAGCCATAGTCCATCGACCGGTGGTGGGGTGGGAAGCTGCGCAGCGCCGTCGACGGGGACAGGGGCGGAGAGTGGGTTGAGCGAAGATACGCCAACGGTTGTAGTTCGGGGAGATTGAGGCTCGGGCTCGACGGTTTCTTGGGGGGAGTCTATTTCGCCAGTCCAAGAGACGACGGTGTGCCTGAAAGGATTGGCGGGAGACGAGAGGTACGCAAATGAGTCGAAGAGAGCAGATTGGCCGCCGCGGGGTTTAAGTCCCTGAAGAACATGTGCGTTAGAATGACAAAGAAGAATGGTAGATGCTGTCCAATATCTCATGCAAGTAACCGAAAGTGACTACTAGGGCACTCTGGCAGCCAAAAAGGGAGAATCGCAGCAGAGGCATTTAGATCTAGACAGGAAGTGACATACCCAATCACCACCCTTGCGGTAGGTTAGTGCGTGCGGAATGTTGAAGGTCGCAGAGATGATGTTGCCGCTGAGAGAAAGCTCCGGATTGGCATCCAGGATTTCCGAGAGCGACTCCCGGCGAGCCATGGCGAAGGAGCTTTGGCAACGTTGTGCTTGCGAGGTCGGACAATGGACGGATGGGTAGGTATGCGATGCGGGGGAGGGGAAGCGAGCCACCACTGTTGCCTGTCTATCGATTGGGAGAATCGGGTTCTCAGACGGCTGCTGGACTCTTTACACAGGCGGAAGCGTCTCCGAAATTGACAAAATATCGGCGGCGGGTGCAGAGGAGAGGCAGTCCAGGACGGGGCAACAGGAAGAAATGGGATGGTAGCGTTTATTAAGTTCACATGGGAACAGGGGACGCAACCAGAGCGAGATAACAGCAGCGCAAGGCAAGGCGTGTGTGTTGGCGCCCCTCCCGGGTTGAAGCTAGCGTGGTCGTGGCGGGATTTGATGGGCTTTGGTGGGCAAAACGCTGGAGATAGCCCTGAGAGCACTGCGGTGGGCGCTGTAACCGGACTTTTAATACCGCCTTGGTGGGGGAACCCTCTTGAGTCTTTCACTCTTCAGAGTCTTCAGTGAGCCTGGGCAGTGGGGTCTTGGGTTGCAGCCCGCCATGGCGAGGGCCTGGCCTGATCTAACCCACCCTAGCTGCGTTGCAGAAGCCTGCACGTCTTCCAACAAGCCACCAGGACGCCGCTAATGCATGAGCTTTGGCTCTGATAGGTTCCTGATATTGGAGTAAGCTTTCGTGCAGAGCTAGATCTGGTCGGTTGGCGTGAGGAGAGGCGAGGTGCGCCACGGCAGTAGATTACAGGCCAGGACAGGCCCCAAATGATGGACGCCTGTAGTCGGTCCTCAAAATGCGGTGAACGGGCTCATTTGGACTTTCTGACGGCTTTGCGAATGGAATCGTAATTTCGATTAGCATAAACCGGCCCCAGTTGCCACGATTTACAATTCCCCGTCCAACTGCAAAAATCACCAGCATGCCCGCGTCTTTTAATGACCTGTGGGACAGCTTGTACCTGGCAGCGCGACATCAAGAGAGTCCCGAACATGACCCCTGCTAAATGTCTCTGCGCCAGCACATGTGCATGGCACGAGTGAAGGCTTTGTTTCTGCACGAGTGGCGCGTCAGTTTGACATTGGACGGCTGCATGCTGCAACGTGCACCTTCAAGGTAATAAGCTCAAGCCAGTGGCGTGGGAACGGTGACTGTCGACGCTTCCAACTCTCAATGAGAGACTTCTAAGATTATGCGAGTCAAATCAATAGGACCCCTGCAGTGCTACCGTGGCTTTTGTGCTTGTAATAAGAATAGATGTTTCTACCAGTTACATCTCATTTGCATGACCAGGATCAATATTGGATGCTGCTCTAGCTGCCCGTCTGCGCCAAATCCGTCCAGCTCCCAGGCAGGGTCTCCTAGCAAACCAACAGCGCACGTGACTGTACCATCCACGCCCCTGGCCCAGCGCGTCCTTGGCTGTACGCCTTTTTTTGCTGCTACTGGGAAACCGTCGGCTTCACCTCGCTTCAACCTCAATTCCCGGACATCCGCCGACAATCAGCCATCGACAACTCCGTTTTAGAGCATCGCGCCGCGATCGCTTCCTGCATCATGTCTGCATCTCCACCTCCTCCTCAGTCTCCCCACACGACTGCACACGCATACGCCAGCAATGGTTTAGAAATTTTGCAGGCCGCCAGCGATGCGGCCCAAGCCATCCAAAACTCAGAGGCTCTGCAGCATGCCGCCGCCCAGGCTGTCGGCCAGCAGGGCGTCACGCACCTTGGCCAAGCTGGCGAGATCCCCGCGCACATGGTCGCGGGGCAGCAGGGTGCCATGATGCGCGATCCGACCATCAACCCCAAGCTGACCCGTTTGCGACGCGCGTGTGACATGTGCAGCATGCGAAAGGTCAAATGCGACGACTCCAACATCCCCTGCCGACCCTGTCGCGAGCTCGGCGTCGATTGCACATACAACCGCGAGACGAAACGTCGAGGGCCACCGAATAAACACGCCGAGGCTGCCAAAGCCGCAAAAAAGGCACGAATTGAGACTCAGGTTTCCAGCTTTACTGCTTCGCCGTCTCCTCAAATTGCTGCCAAGACGCTACTGACGATTTCGTCGGACGCCGTGCTGGATGCAGAGTCAATTGCGCCGATGCCAGTTCTGGAACTGCTTGTCGATGACTTCTTCACCTATATTCACCCGCTTGCGCCGTTCCCTCACGAGCCTACATTTCGCCAGTCGTTTGCGAACCGAGAGGATCGCACGCGGCCCGAGTTTCTCGGTCTGTTGTCCAGCATGATTGGAACTCTGGTCGCATCCTTTCCTCGATGTGTCAGAGAGCATCTGAAATCGCAACACAGCACGCACTTGTTTCCCAAGGCCGTGGTCATGGTGGACAAGTGCCGTGACATTGCACTTCACACGCGCGGTGCGAGGTGGCCCGTCAAACAACCCAAGACTCTGGACGATGCCATGACAAGCTACTTCCTTGGCCTTGGTGCTGCCTACACCATTCAGTACAACGTCGCACGCATGTTCCTTTCGGAAACCCTCACCCTCATTAGAGAGCTTGGTTTCACACGGCCGAAGCACCAAGGCGAGCAGCCCAACTTTGGTAACGAAGCTTTTGGCAGTGAGCCTCTGCCGTTCAACCACGTCAAGGATCAGATTGGAAAGAGAATATTCTGGTGCTTATTACTAGGAAATAGGTAGGTTCCTCTTCTGTTCGCTGGGCACGATGCAAATGCTAACAAGAGCAGAACAATATTTCAGCTTACATCACACAATGACATGGTCATTGCACCGTCGACACCGAATCTTCCATACCCAGCGTACCCTGAGAATGTCGACGACATATGCATCCAAGCAAACGAAGTAATCCACCAAGCCGACGGCACGGTTACGCTGCTTACCGGGTTCCGCTTCGCCATCGACATCTACACGACCATGAACGGCATTGTCAGCCTCGAGCTCGCGTACGGCATGAGCACGCTGCCCTGGGCCGATCAGCGCATCCTGCTGCGCGACGGCCTGATGGCCGCCAAGAGCATCATTGACAATCTGCCACCGGAGCTACAGCTCGGCAGCTCAAGCGCCGAGTCGAATCCCCTGGCGAGCCTCGACGAGTCGGGCATGCAATATGTGCCGCCCGTCTGGCCCAACGTGCAACCGTCGCACGACCTGCGCAACGTCATCAAGGCGCACCCCGTCCGCCGCCGCCAGCTGCAGTACGAGATCCAAAAGGCCAACATCTTTGTCTCGCAGCTCGCCACGCGCTCGTACTTTGTCGAGCTCTACTTTGACCTGCGCGACATCCACCTCACGGAGCACCCCGACTCGGCCGAGGGCCAGACGGAGGAGAGCAAAGCGCTGCACGACGGCGACGACAAGGAAATCTACGAGCTCATGTCGACGGAGCGCGAGCTCATTGTCCAGAACCTGCTCATGGTGCTCGGCTGCATCTCCCAGCGCAACCTCGAGCCCAACGGCCGCTCCCTCGTCGAGAAGATACGCCAGGTCGCCTCGACCCTACTCAACGACGCGCCCCACCGCAAGGGCCCGCTCGCCGTCAAGTCGGAAGAGGCCCTCTCCCAGCTCATCGACATCCTCATGAAGCTCGAGAAGACGGGTCCCGCCGGCGAGACCAAGAGCCCCGGGTCCGGCGCGGATCCCAACCAGATGACCGCCGAGGACGAGGAGGCGGAGCTGCGGCACTGGGCGGACCTGAGAGAGTATCAGCTGCGGTTCGCGGCCGCCGGTGGCTTTAACGGTGGATTGTAAGACAACTTGTAAGAAAAGAGAGAAATTTAGCTTTGTACACTATTTTAAATCGGAATTAGAAACGGGCAAAGAGCTAGACAAAAAATTACTGCAATAATTGATACCTCATTCAACGATGAACAAGCTACTCTTTGTGGTCACAACGCCAGTATATGGGTGTTGTGTTAATTCAGCGATCATCACAAGCAAGTCCTTTCTATAAGCAATGTCATGTATATATATTGGAGGTATCTTCATGTCTTCGTAGCGTAAAAGTAAACTCGCGTGAGAATAGAAACATTAATAGAAACCCCATTGTCCATCCTGGTGAAAAGTAACAAGCAAAGAAGGAAATGTAGGCCTGGCAACAAGAAAAAGAGACGAGAAGACGAAAAACAAAAATCATTCAAAAGAAAAAAAAGAAATCGCTTGCATGTGAAACAAATCTTGGTCCATCCCGTGCCTCCAAAGTGGCATCAGAGAGTCTCCAGGGAGAATTAAAGAGAAAAAGTAGGAAAAAGTCTTTGGGTATCAATATCAACAGCATTACCAGTACGCAAATAGACCCCTGGTGTTCGTTTTCGGATCATCTGCGTCCCCTTCTGGTAATAGTGATGGTCACTATCATGACGTGAGTCTTAGAGACAGGTCTTTGTACGTGAAAGCAAGGGAAAAACGCAAAACGAAACTCTTCAACATCGCCGCAGCATCATCAGCTCACGTTATTCGTACAGCAAATAAACCTTGTGACCGTAAGCCAGCTTATAATCAAAACACAAAATAAACTCAAACGTTGCATATCCAAAAACTCCAAAAAAAAAATCATCAAAATCGTAAGAGGCGATTTGAGAGCCATTGTGTCAAGCTAGTAGGCCGTGGCAGTGGAGCCTTCGTTGGTTGCAACAGCAACAAGCGCATCGAAGCGACTGTTGGCAGGATGCTCTTGCTGTTGCTGTGCTGGTGGCTGCTGCTCGCGAGCAGGGAAGCCAGAGAAGCCAGTAAAGTTAGGGTGCACCATCTTGTCGACTTGCGCGGCCCGGCTATCCTGAGCTGGAGGAGCTTCCCTCTGTTGTGCAACAGGGCCGTTGTACCAGCCATGGCGCTTGGCCTCTCGGCTGGTAGCAAAAGATGGAGCAGACATGGTGTGCTGGTGAAGAGAACGCGAGGGAGGCGGACCATAGCGCTCACGCGGAGGTTCTTCAAAGCGAACATGGCTCTGAACACGCTCGCCCTGTGCCTGGACAGCTTTGTTCGCCTCCGATGCCCAGCTACCTGCGCTGTCGCTAGGAGGGGTGCGGTGTCCGATATCAAGTCGATTGATACCTCGCTGAAGACTGGCATCATACATGTTCAAATTTCGACGATCATCTACCGGAATGGAGTCCAGTTGTGCGTTGGGCATGCGACGCTGGTGATTTTCGGGGTCGACGGCCATCGGAGAGTGGTTGCGGCGCGGCGGCGTGGGTGGCCGTTGGGGCAGAGGGTCAAAGGACTCGATTCCTGGCAGTCGCAGGTTGGACTGTGCACTGGCCGGTGTGGCCATGGGTGGCGGGGGGTTCGGGTGAACTGCAGGCTGAGCATTCAACGGCGGTTGCTGACCGTTGAACGCGCGGCTATCTGGGTGCCAAGTTCGTCTTCGCCAGTTATCATCTGCATTGTTGCTAGATGTGCTGTCACGACGGCCGTGCCAGCCCTGGGCTGGCGACGGCACAGCGTTGTGACTTGGGGGAGAAAAGGCACCAGCGTTGGAGCTGTTGACGAGCGCCGGGCCAAAGGAAAGACGGCCTGGAGGAGGTCCGTGGGATTGGAAAGGAGCAACGCCGGAGGGTACGCTCAAGCGGCGTCCCAAACTTCTGTTGTCGGGCGTGTACATGCTTTGAGAGCGAGAGTGTGAATGCGCCGATGTGGTTGGAGATCCCATCCCAGACGGCCCAGAAGGCCAGCGCGGACTGCTTTGGGCAGTGGAAAATGTAGCAGATGTAGGAGTGCTAAAGTCGCTTGGCGAGTGAGGCCTGTACGAGTAATTGCTGTCAACACCACTGCGGTACGATTCAACGGACATTCTGGAACGCGGATCAGCAGACATGACGAGAGGCGGTGGCCGTCTGCGGTCTGCGTGCATGTGCATGCCGTATGACGAGCCGATAGAGCCAATGGAGTTGATGCTCGATGTTGATAGTGACTTGGAATGTCCGCGAGGGGGGCCGCCAGCGCTGCCACTGGTCGAAGCTCGTGCCCTGTTGCCAGCTTGTCGGACTCTGTCGGTACGCATTTGACGCTGGAATCTGGAACCAGTGGCGGCTAGTGAGTCGATGGGGATGTCTTCGTTTACGTGCACGGTTTGAGCGTGCTGACGGAGGTTGTCCAGTCTAGAAAAGCGACGGGAGCAGTGGCACTGGAACGGGCGTTCGCCGGTATGCTTTCTTGAATGGTGGTTAGTTTGAGGATCCGCGAAAGTCTATATGTGCAAATACGAAACATACCTAATGTGGCGAGCCAAGTGTTCGCTTCTCGTGAAGCTTAGGTTGCATGGGGGATAATCCGTGCAGTAGAAGCGCTGTGATTTCTTCTTCCTGGACTTGGTTCCATCACCGTTGATACTTTCGCCATCAGATCCGCCGTTATCGTCGGCGCCAACCGCTTCATCCGAGTCGTCCATGTCGACGTCCATCGAGTCTCTGTTAGGCGAGGTGGTGGCGGAGGAGTTGGCATTTTCGGAATGAGGCTGGTCGGGGTATTGTTGATTATGAGCATCGTTGGGGGCACCAAACGTGACTCGGGTCGGTGTCTTTCCATCGTCTTTTGGCATCTCAGATTGTGAGTGAGGTGCCGTGTTGGGGCGGGGCGTGGCTGGGGATGTCGACATCATGGTGTTGGTGTCCTTGTAAGTGTCGGTGAGGTTCAGAGGATTCACTGGCCGAAAGGCAGCGGCCATCGCATGGAAGGGCGATGGCTTGAAAAATGTTCCCGTCACAAGGTGAAGGGTGAGGCCCGAGGCGCGATATTAGCGATGTTATGGCAACGTTGGTGTTTGAAGGAGGTGCAGCTGCGGTGAGGCGGAGCAGCGGGCGCAGTAGGCGCGGGGCGAGCAGAGCAGCGACGTGATGATGTAGCGATGTGAGACAGCGCAGGCCCTAGGCGACCGAAAGGTATGTACGTCGAGTGACTTGTTGCAGCAGAAGCCCCTGCCTTGCCCGAGACAAGTGGTGACTAGGAAGGCTGACAACAAGTGGTCTGGCGTAGGTCGGTGTCTGGGCTGCCGGCGGACAGAAGCAGCATGCGGAGCACAGCGAGACGGGCGATCCAGGAGGGAATATTTCGAGAGTGCGTCTACGTCTGCGAAATGACGCCTGGCTGTCCTGATGATGGGATGAAGAGGATGAAGGTGTGAGAGAGAAAAATCCTGCCAGTGTCTAAGAGGTTGGCTGGGGTAGAGGGCCAGCGCGGATACTTGACCTGAAATTGAGTCAGGGCAGCGACCAGGGGAGGCGGGCAGGATAAGCGGGCGATGCAGAGAGGCGGGAATTAAGACAAGGAGAAGAAATAAAACACCACGGAGAATCGCGAGAGGAGCAGGGGTGGGTTATGATAAGAATAGAAATAAAATGGCCGGCTGCAGACCAGGCCAGGTACGGAAATCAAGACGATTGTGAGAGGCACAGGTTACAGGATACAGGACAGGAACAGGATGCAAGATGTAGAAGAAGGGACAGCGGACGGGCGAGCTGAGCGCAGAGAGGCACAGAGAGAGGCAGGGGCTCAAGTGTGGCGACAAGTGGGCGGGCGGAGACAGGTGATGTCTTTGTGGTTGCTTTTCCCCTCGAAAGCAGGTCTTGGTGGAGTCCGGATCCGGGGTGGGACGGGCGGCGACACCAACCACCGCCATCAGCCATCAGCAGCCAGCAGGAGTGCTCTGGCTAACTTGCAGCAAGCGACCCTTTCAGCTAGAGGCTAGGCTAGTTGGATCGATGAAGTTACGATGGTTTCGCTGGAGAAGTTTGAGCTTCCTGTTCACGGCTTTTTTTTTATATAGTTGATTTAGTTGCTGGCTGAGAGAGGGGCAAAGGGGCGGTTGCTGGTTTAAGTTTGGAACACACACACACACACACACACACACACAGCCTTTCCACATGCTCACTCACCACTCTGATTCAGTGCCTAGTAGAGGGGGGGGATTGCGTCCTGACAGCCGGTCTGTCTAGGTGATGTCTACGGCCAGTAATGCGCAGGGCTGTGAGCCGGCTTGCGTTTCGCCGCGCAACTCTATTTTGGCCAGCGCGTGTATAAGGCCTGTAGAGGCGCAAAAGCCACAAAACTTGATGAGTTGGGAGAGGCGGACGCGAAGTTTCTCAACGATGGTAAAGGAAAAAGAACTCATGCCAACAGTCTGAATCTGCACAAGACCTTGGGCGATGTCTACAAAGTGCAAACTTTGGGGATTTGGCCCGTCAACCTCATCCGTGTTCCCATGTAATCTACCTACGTGCTGGCAGGTCTGCTACAACAGTAACCGACTTACAGCAGGATGTGGGAGGCTGGCGCCACTGATATTGGCGGAGCCCGGGCCCTGCTGGCAAGGGGACAGGCAGGGCAAAGGAGGGGTCGAAGAAGCAGGTGGCGGCTCTTGGACCACCACCCACCACCTCGACCATCCACTGCCACCACCGCTCTGCGCTGCTGCTACTGGTGCAAGTTGGTGATCGCAGAAGCCCGACCCAGCCACTAGTCAGCGCCTTCAGACGACCATGCCGTGTCCGTTACTCGTACTCCATGATTAGCGCCCAAGCACGTCGTCAGCCAGGGTGGTGGTGCCTGGGACTAGTTGTGAAGGCCACTGGTCAGCGGTGCCAGCCAGTCACAGCACATACGTTCGAGGAGAAGAAAAAATGGACAGCAAGGTTTGGGACAGAAGAAAAAGGCACAGCTTTTCTGATGGGCCATGTCACAATCTCTGCCGCTGGCAAGAAAGTCTTGTTTCCTCAGCGGGTAACTATGATGTCGGTGCTGATGATGGTCTACGGTCAGAATGGGTGCATGTCGTAAGCCTGGCTGGCCATGCCGACTCAGCCAGCACAAGTACAACGGTGATGAATCGCGCAGCCAAAACTTGATACGCAGGCCAGGCTTTCCGCTGGGACAAAGTTTCCGTCGTTGCCGAGCGCAGAGTGACGCAGCCAGCCAGCCAGCCAGCCAGTACAGTTCAGCCCAGGTGGTAGCTTGCTGCAGATTAGGCATGAAAAGACAGAGAAAAAAGAAACAAGGGGGGCTGCACAGGTCCCAGCAAGCAAGGTACAGGTCATCTGCACCATCCTAGCGCACACTGGCCAGGTACATGACGGCCAGCCCAGTGGGGGAGGGGTCGTGGGAAAACCTTGGGCTCCAGCATGCATCGCCCAGTCACACCAGTCACCAGTCACAAAGTGCTTGGCCGCTGCTGTCGCCGCTGCTGTGCGCCGCCACCTTTTCTCCTTTCTGACCTCCTGCAGCTTTTAGCAAGGTACACCGCTGTACCTTGCCTGCCCCCCGCCTGTAAATCCGCCTCCACCCAGGCACTCGCACTGTTGGACTGCCACTCCGGGGCGCGCTCCACTCAGCCTCTCGCAGCTTTTTGCAGCTTTTCGCGGCGTTGGCATCCACTGACGAATAGCGTGTTGCCAAACTCTACCCTCCTCGCCTTCCTCCCCACCTACCCACCATCAATCACAATCGTCAACAGGCTCCACCCGGCAGCTCCTTGGTCTGCAAGTGCCTGCCACCGACCCGACGCCGATACACGTCGTTGGGATGCTCCTTGCACAAACCACCAATGCTATCACCGCCCCAGCCTCATTCTCCTCTTATATCGCTTCTATTGCTCTCGCGCCACCTACCCACTGCATTCATCCATAACCATGGAGCCATGCCTCGCCCAATCTTAGCCTAGGCATGCCGCGCGACAGAGTCTTGCCAGTCTGCTCGCCCCAACCATAGCACAGACAGCGACGACAGCAACAACAACCACGGGCCCGGTCTGCATCCAAACTCGCATCTTGTTTGGCAATAACTTTGAATTACAACCACCCTACGTCAGCATGGTCATCGTCCCGTCTTCGCCACCACACCAAAACCAATACCACCACACACTGATGCTTGCGGAAACTTCGGAAGAGCAGCCCATTTTTCGGCGAATGCACCCACCACTACCACCACCATCATGGCAATCTGCAACTGCCAATTCTGCACCGTAGCATCCTATTTCTCTCGCTCGAAGATGAGCAAACGCAACAAAAAAAAATTGGCTTTGTTTCTCGGCCGCCGCCATGACGCAAACTTCTCCACTCTGACAGGCCTGTACCTGGGTCAGCCTCCCCGTTTGCGGCCGCGAGCAAGCATCTCGTGCCTGAATGCGGCCTTTGCTCAGCTTAAGCGACATGCCCACTCCTAGCTTCCGCTCTTCCCAGCCGTCAGGCCGCCTACGGCTAGACCGTTGGCCAGTAGATTTTACCAAGTGGGAACTTGGACGATTGATTTGGTCCTCCGAGACTTCATGCATGGATAGGCGAGAGCCAAGGCCCAAAACGAAACACGTCCTCGATAAGTAGCAGGGCCGTCTACCACACGGGACCGTCACCCCACCAAACGATCCCACGTAAGGTTCAACGTAGTTACCTGTTTTGTTAGCTACTAGCAGCCTTGGGCTTCTGTCGAAATTCGCGAGGGCAATAGTTCGGTTTTTTCTAATAAATCCTTGCATGCATTCTGGTACACATGCACTTACACTGCGAAACCACTTTCCATCTCATCCCGCGCCTCAGAGCCAAATTAGGTTGGCCTTCGCTTGATGCAACTCAACCTGATGATTCTTCTCGCTAGGGTCGCCAGCTTTTCCATTTGCGAAAAAAAATGCCCTCCTGCAGAAGCTTAATCGTTGGATTACAACTGATGGGTCTTCTAGGATGGTGCACAACACGACAGTCATGGAGGGCAATTCTGCATTCCATATGCCATGCGCACCTGACCTGGGCCTCCAGGCCAGCGTTCAGTGTTGCGTTCGGTCAAGGGCGCCTCCCCTTGCCGGAACTGTACTGGAAATGAAAGAGAATTTAATTCTTGAAAGGAAAAGGGGTTGATGGTATCAAAACATTCCCCGTTTTCAAGTATTGCAGAATGCTGCGCAGTGGCTGGATGTGCAGCATGTCCATCCCGATTCGCCCCCCCAATACATGAACTGTCTCATATAGCCAATCGCTTCTCAGTTAAAAAGACCCGATTGGTTTAGCTGTGACAGTGTGTGCACAACTTATTTGACAACGCCGGATAGATCGCCATGCCTCAGCTTGATCGGTCCGCCCACGCCGCCGGCGCATTCCAGTCCTGCCAACCTTGCTGTGCATCCTCCAATCGCGGCCACCTACGGCCAAGACAAGTGTTTCGCACCAGTCCGACTCTGTTTTATGGTCAACGGCCTTGGCGTACAATACATATTCCGTCGTTTTACGGTAGGGGTGCTGGCCAAGTGGCATCCACAGGATGAAGGCCGACTTACACAAACATGCTAATTCTAACTCGGGCCAGCTGAAGTTGACAGGTTACTCTCCCGTACTTGGTACACTGTACGCTATTATCCGCCACTAGCGTGTCGCCTATGGACTGCAATGTTGCTTTTTCGGCCCTCGGGCGTTGTAAAAGCTTGCTTTTGGCACGTCGTTTTTCTTATTATTTTCAGCGAATTGCTTATTCCCTCTTTCTGCGCCCCACTCAACATCACGGTGCCAATCGTGCCGTCATATTGTGCTGTAGCCGTGAACTCCCCCTTGCATGGTTGGCCGGGCAGAGTGGCCATGTATAAGTGCAGTACGTTTTCGTCAGTCGCGGCCGATACAGGCGGACTAGCTACTGCCTGGCCAACTGGCTGCCTTGTTATTGCTCTCTCAGCGCCTACCGCGACTGTTTTTTTTTTCACTCTTTGGCTTGCTAGCACGTTGAATTGGCATAAGGCAGGGTAGGCCGAGAAACAAACGAGACGGCGTTCGATGCATTGCTTCCGCTGAAATGCTTGCATTGCCTATATGCATGTAGGTCACGCTCTACTCTGCAGCGAAGGCAAAAAGGCATGAAATCCCCCACCGTGATCAGGCCAACCAGGTCGTGCCACGCCTACAAATTTCCATGCGTCTACATGGCATTATAGATTTCTGGCTTTAATGTCCGGGCCTGAGCTGGCACGATCCTTTTGCGCAACACCGCGTTGGCCCAACTGAGGACTAGAGCCAGACCAAGCATCATTCTTCACAGGTGGTCACGGTCGTTTTCAGCAAGGTCCGACGGTACTGATGTGTCCCCATCGCTCCGGTTGAGACATCAGGTCGTGCGAAGAGGAGGCATGATGAAGAACGGCTGCGTTTTGTTCGTACGAGCGCACCCGTACGCCTTGTTCGTTTACGCCCAGCGGAGCCTGATCTAGGCTTTGCTGCTACCACATGCGCGCCAGCAGTGGCTGCGACATCGTATCAGAGTAAGATTCGAAATGACGCTACGAGCAAGTGTGAGTAAATACCCCCCGCAATCCTTCCTTTGCGATATAGTGAGGCTTCGGCTATTGCTTTTCTGGATATGTTTTGTAATAGCACTAGTTTTTATCAACGCAACAGTTGCAGCGGCAGCGGTGGGTAAGCTCCGATGGCCCCGGCGATGCAGCGTTCTTATTTTCTCCCAGCCGCCTTCCAACCCCGCCTCCAAGGAGGTCAGAGCACTTCAGAAAAAAAGCACCAACCATCTTGTGTGGTATTTATTTTTATTTTTATTTTCTTCCCGTAACTAGTTATTTGGGGGGGGCAATACGTCGTCTTGACCGCTAGTTTTTTCAGGCCACCACCCGCAAAAACCACATCGGCCCTCTCCAACAGAGAGGAGGCTCTGTGCATCCCTGTGCCTCATTCATGCAGGGCTCTCGGCCCCTCTCCCATGGTGGTGGCCTTCACGAACGCCATAGCTGAGAAGCAAAACGTCGATGCACAATATTTAGCATTACAAGATGAAGATGAAAAGGCTCCGTGCCCGCATCCACACAGTAGAGCAAATCCACCGTTCGTACTGGTTCGTTTCATCGTGAATGTTCGGCCAGCTTTAGCTTGCATTTCATGAAAGTAAACAAGGCGAAAAAAATAAATAGGAAAAACAAGTAAAGTCTGCCCCGTTTTCCGTGTTCCTGCTTTCGTGGGAAGATCCCAGAAAAGTCTTCATGTCGCGACCATTTCCTCGCTCGCACGCCGCCTGCACGCACAATGTCGTCGGGGGCCCTACGGAAGAGGGCGAGAAAATCTAGGGGTCTCGCGTAGTGAAGTGGTAAGCTGATCAACCACCTCGAACCGTCAGCTTTAGCTGCGGTACAAGAGCGTTCGGGGTGCTGAAGGGGGTGAGAAGGGGAATCGACCTCTTGATCATGTTGCACAGGTGGACAAGCCACTGATTACGTTCGCTGTGAGGGTGGCGTTTGTAAGACTTCGCGTATCTGCCGAGAGTGATGTGCGGTGCATCTATTTTTTTCTTCTTACTCATTTCAGAAAATAGACCGTAGCACATTGATGGTAGGCGTACGCGGTGAAGCAGACCGGAAGTCACAGATTGGCTCGTCTTTGGGTAGTAAAGATTGTCGTATATCAATTTATCACCAACGCCTAGCTACTACTAAAACAAACCGAAAACTGGCACATCGTATTCAAACGAGTAGCTTCTCAAGTTCAAAGGAAAAAAGCAACGCAGGTTCGCGGCATGAATGCCAGTCTAAACATCCAACATGCTGCGTATTTGTTGCGCAGGTCCTGACACAGAATTCATGGTAGATGTGCTGTTTTCTCGGTGGGCAGAATTCGGCCTCTCCGACGCGTCGCGTCCTCTGGACTGATCTGTGTACGCAGGAGGCGGGCCTTCTTCAAAAAGCTCGGCTTCTCTTCGAGCTCGCGCGGCCTCTGCCTCGTTGTTGGGGAATAACACGCCCGCAGCAGATTGCAGGACTCGCTCATTATGTCTGCGCTGTGACTTGCCGTCGTATTGAGGCAGGGGCGTCGTCTCTGAATTAACTTGCTTATTCACAATATCTCGCACTCCAGCTCGGTCTTCTCGTGGGTTCTCAGACTGTCGTCGTGGCATGTTGGGAAGCTCGATACCATCATCGACGGCCATACGAAGGGCCTCCTGTCTGATATGCCTCTCCATCTCATTCTCTTCGCGTCGGCCAATGCCACGCTCACCTCCAACTTCTTTGACGTTGCGCATGATGCGGTCGCGGAACGACAGCTCTTCATGCTCGCCTCGCACACGGCGCCACCAGGCCGGCTTTTTGATAAGACCCAAGTCACGATCAATAATTTCACCGCGTTCGCGGCGCTGGCGGATTAACTCCTTGTCTTCATTCGGGCTGGCGTATCCGTAGATGACCTGAATGATGATAATGACAAGGGATGGACCAAAACCCCAACCAAATTGAACAGGCACAACGCCATGGAATCTCAGGATCGAAAGCTCCCAGTTGAACGATTGGAAAACTTGATAGGCGATAAGAGCTCCCAGCAGCGGGATCGTGAGCATGAATCGGAGAGGGATAGATTGTACCAACCCGACCGATTTGTTGAAGGTTCCACGATTGCGTGGTTTGTAGTGAAGAATAGAGTGGCGCAATGAGAAGAGAATGGTAGCCCAAGCGATGACTAGGCAGAAAGCGCCAGCTTTGAAGCGGCCGTCAAGGGCTTGAGGGATGGCAATGGCAGCGGTTTGATCTGGTGAGCGTTGCTTTTCAACAAATGTCCAACCTCGGGGTACGACAAGGAAGAAGTTGAGCCAGGTCCAAAAGTAGAACCAAATGGGAAGCCAAAACTCGACCTTTGATCGCCTGTCGCCATCGGGCAGAATAAAGGGGTTCGGGTCAATAAATTGACGTTCTTGCCAACTACCCCAATGTCTAACAGATTCCCATACAAGTGCTGTAGTACCTTGGCAAAGCAGAAACCAAAAGAACACCATGATAACAATGGGGAGTTCCTGAACGCGATAGCGGTCGACATCCACGTTTATGAAGAGGCTGATAAGGGCACAAGCGCATACAAAACATGCCCAGTACCACTGCCAGCGGCGTCCGATCGGGAAAAATCGCTTCGTTCGTGGTAAATATTGTTTGCCGTGTTTCGTCAGGACCGTAACCGTTAGCACAAGTGCGATTCCGTAGGCGACTGCGAATCCGATGCCGACGTAGCCGCGGGTAGCGACGTTGTCAACCGCGTGATAGCAAGATGTTCCGTTCACAAAAGTGCCATTTGGAAGCAACTCAACAGGCGAATAAGGTTGGAACGTCAGGTAGCAGCGCGAGCCATTGGACATTGTTCCATTGCTGTAGTACGTATAGTTGAAGTGATCCAATGTCGATAATGGGAAGCGCACACCACCAAGAATCGTTTCATTTTTCCCATTTCCAGCGTCAGGCCAATCCAACTGGTCCCTGGCGATGAGTTTCAATATTCCGGGCATCTTGTTGTGATGGGCGTAAGAGGAGGAATGTTGCAATTTTGGCGGCCAAAGAGAAGCGTCGCGCAGTTGACTCAGTCGCAGCGACAGCAGTTGCTACGATCGCACGAACTTGCAAAGTCAACCATACAGATTTCAGCCTCTGCGACAAGGGATGAAATGGGGAAGACGGCAGTGATGGAAGAAGAGGGAAATTTTCATTGCTGACGCGGAACTCGCGGAGAGAGGCTGGATGATCGGAGACCGGAAGTACCGTCCCAGCAATTTTAGTGGATTCCAGGCTGGTTGTAAATGGCTCGCCCGGGCACTGGGGCGGCGCCAGCAGCCTACGACAGCACTCAAATGACCTCACTGCAACTTGCATTTACAGCGCACTCGGGCGTTGTTCTAGGCCGTAACAGGTTAGCCACTCTACGCAAGAGCTTTAGTGGGGCAAAGATATCAGAATTCCGTTTGGCCACACCAAAGAGTGGCATGCTCGGCTTGTTCGCGTTTTCGACGGCCTATTCTGAGCCACGTTACGTCAATCGAAAGCGCCGAGCAGGATCCCATCGGGTAGCCACAAAAGCGAACAGTACGGTAACCCGAGCTTTCCATAACATTGGACCGATTGCGCAGCCTTGCAAGGCCTTGTTAGGCTGCCGCTCCAGAGGCACAGTGTCGAATTGCCCCTCCTCCACTCGATAATGGCTGCATCGATGGCTTCGCGCCCAGCGAGCCCTCACGACGACAATGAGCCATCCTACATCGACTATGAGACATTCTTGTCGCCTGAATTCTCTGCGACGTCCTTTGCAAACTCGCTAGTTCTCGCCACAAATAATCCCCAAGATTCGCCGTTGGATCTCTCTACGCCCCTGTCTCGTGTCCTCTTCGATGCGCAAGAGATTGACTCCCATATCGACCTTCTCACCACTCGATCGGCCATTCCGCTCTTCGAGCACACAGGCTCCCAGACGAAAGCCAGCAAAAGAATCATAAGCGAGCTCGATGGCCAATTAACTAGCCTCAACGAGAGCTACAAGCAACTGGAGAAGGAGGTCATTGACAAGCACGGCGAAGCAGAAGAGGTACGACAGGTTGCGCTGCGCTTGTGGGAAACACTCGCACTTGGTCAATCTGTTGCCAGATGTCTACAACTGGGCAAGACACTTGATATCCAAACAGCAGAACTTGGAAGCTCCGGCTTCGACGAAGACCACAGCGCACTGATCCGCTGCTGCTATACAATCCTCTCTTTGCGCGAGATTCTGGAAAGCAAAGGGCCGGGCGAGGAAGGCTACGGGCTCCAGAAAGTTGATGCCATTCGCAGTCTTCAGGATACTGTCATAACACCAATCGAAAGATCGGTTCGAGAAACTTCCGAGCGATACGTGCGCGAGTTCAATGTTCCTGCCAACATGACTTTCACTCAAGGAGAGCAGGCCAGGGGAAGGCTTTTATCCGCCCTCACTGCACTGTATTTATTATCGCCCACGGCCGGTATGAAAATTGAAAAATGGACCCCTCGGTTATTAGTCCAGGCGCTCGATACCTACATAAGATCGTCGCTCCAGACGAGCATTACTACTCTGGCGCGCTCGCTTGGCCAGCTTTCCAGCCTTGACAAGGCGCTTTCGGAAGTTACGAGCAAGTGCCAAGCTATCGTGGCATTGGAGCTTATTCTGGATGGAATTAAGCCGCCAGAGCATCCATTACTGGCAATTTCACCGCATTCACATATAACCAACTTCCTGCAGCCTTTGCTGAGCCAGCTCGAGACTGGCTCACTGGCGTCATACTTCTGGCGCACCATGGCTGGCAGTTTATCTACACGCGTCCAGGATATTGTGACCCGCGGAGGCGTTGTCGCAAGGACTCTCAAAGCTAATAAAAATAACGTCGGTGATGCAATCAGGCAAGCCGTGGGTAAGGGTTCTCAACTTCCTGGGGCATTCGTCGGGCCGAAAACCAAGGCTAAATCGGACGCTAATTGGGATCGTGAAATAGCCGTCATGGTTGGTAGTGTAGTCAACAATCTAGGCAGGTGATGGGAATACATAAATACACTCAAATCCGGCACATTTTCTGCCCTTCCTCGTTACTGGAGCTTCTTGCATAACCGTTCTTCAATGTTACCTACCTACTGAAATCGGCATCCATCCATGGTGGGGCATTCACCCAGATGCCAGCCACGTCTACGCCCCGCACGGCCTGCAGCAACCCCTCCATCCCCTAACGAACCATTGTTTCTTCAGAATCCTACTTGCAGCATCATTTCGAGACACTATTAAGCATTCATTTTCATAATCATCATTATGCCTCCCCACGAAGGTCTAGTACATCTCAAGGAGTACGACATCAAGGACAGCAATGTGGAGCTGATTGGAACTGACATTGACCACCAGGTCAAGTACAAGTCAGCCGCTGAGGAGCCCGCCTGGCAAGTGGTTGGCAAGGGACCAGGCCTGTTTATCTGGCGCATCGAGAATTTCCAGGTCGTACCATGGCCCAAGGATAAATACGGCCAATTTTACGACGGCGACAGCTTCATCGTCCTCCATTCCTATAAAGTTGGTAGCAAGGATGGCTCCGAAAAGCTAGGCCACGAAATCTTCTTTTGGCTCGGCAGCCATACGTCACAGGACGAGGCTGGAACCGCCGCTTACAAGACTGTCGAGCTTGATGAATTCCTCCACGGCGCCGCCTCACAGCACCGCGAGGTGCAGTCGGCTCCCTCAGATGAGTTCCTGGCTCTGTTCCCCAGAATGTCCATTCGCTCCGGTGGTGTCCGTTCCGGCTTTAGACACGTCGAGGAGGCGCCGAAGGAGGAGGTCACCACGCTCCTTCGTGTCTTTACCAACCCTGGATCCAAGACATCTAATGGTATTGTTGTCCATGAGGTCGAGCCTACCTACCGCAGCCTTGATGATGGCGATGTTTTTGTGCTTGACAAGGGCGACAAGATTTGGATTTGGCAGGGCAAGAGCTGCAGTCCTATGGAAAAGGCCAAGGCTGCCCAGGTTGTGCATGATATGACTCTGGCGAAGCACATCGATGTCGAGGTTGTCTCACAGACCGAGTCGCGGTCGCGCCGTGTCATTGATCTCCTCGGGGGCGATACTTCTACACAGACAGATGGCTTCAGACAGGGCCGCCCAATTGCCTCTGGCAACAAGGCGTCCGTCGCTTCCGGTCGCTCAAAGAAGCTGTTCAGACTTAGTGATGCTTCTGGGCAGCTCTCATTCAGCATGGTCAAGGATGGCAATGTTTCCGAGCGCGATCTGGATGGCAATGACGTCTTCCTCTTGGACAGCGGAAAGTCTGTCTGGGTATGGGAAGGCCGGGGCGCCAGTCGTGCTGAGAAGGCTCAGTGGTTGAAGGTCGCTCAGGCGTATATTCGCCAGCTGGGCCAGTCCTCTGCCGCCAGCCATCTGATCCCTTTGGCCAAAGTTAACCAGGGCAGTGAAACCAAGGCTTTCCAGCAAGCCATTGCGGCGTAAAATCGCGGCTACGAGCTTGTGTTGAACTTGCAGAGAAAAATTGTTCGGGTCCATAGAAATCGTATTGATTATAGAAAAGCAACCCTCAAGCATCTGGTTCTTCACTTTCTCATCAACTAGAATGTGCAAGATTGCCTATGCTTCTGGAGAAGCCTTATCGCTGCCTTCTGGAACATCGACTATGGCTGATCTCGTCCATATATGTCTCGCACCTGTAACATCAACTCCTTCCACAGCACCACCTTTGACTGAAACCGTTTCTTTCAGGGAGCCGTCTGGCAAGGTTACTACGTGAGCAATGCGAGATCCGCATGTATCACAGAAGAAGCACTGCATTGTGCCTCCAGTTTTGGACGGCCGCGTCCACATTTTCATTCTGGCCAAGGTTTCGCTCGGTGGCGGCCATGTGCCCTCGGTGGGGAATATTGCTGATATTCCAAATGCAGAAGAAGATTGCTTGCGGCACTCCAGGCAGTGGCAGAAGTACACCTCTAGAGGCTCGGGCTGCGCAGTTCGGAAGTCGATCGCGCCGCATTGGCAGAGAACGCGCATGTTTTCGGGCTCTTTAGAAGCCATGATGATAAATAATCACTTGAAAATAATGATCAAGTAGATTTGGGACAACGCGTAATGACTGATGGCAAGTCGAAAATAGCTGAAAGCACGCTGTTCAGCCACTCTGACGCTAGGCACCGTGAACTCCAGTGCGCCGCCCTGTAAGCGGGCGTGGTGACGATCAACTGCCGAGTGGCGCGATCTACTTAGGATGGGCTATGATGGCTAGCTGATTTCCATTCAATAAGCAACTAGGAGTTTGGAGGAAGTACAGCTCCAACAGCTTGTTGTCGCTAGTACTACTCAATAAATAGCGTGAACTACCCTACCTCCGCCTTCTGCTTAGATAGTGAATCAAGCGGCACCTGTATTGTAGCCGGGAGCGGTGCTAGCTCGGCATGCCGCTCTGTGGAGCCATACAAATGACGTACGCCAGCACATGCTTCCCGCGCTTCTTTTCCCCAGCATTGCTGCTCCAATCCGCCCTTTTGCAGCTCTTGACATCGCAACAACTTCGACGAACCGATATAGAGCCACCATGGAGCCTTTAATATCGTCCCGGCCGGTCTCATACGCGCGCCGAGCTGGCAGGGCAGCATCATACCCGTTGCGCGGCATCTGGTACTTTAGCCGAACTAAGGAATTCTGGCCGCTGTTCCTCGGGCGTCTGCTGCCGCTGTCCCTCATCTCGCTGGTCGTCTATTTCCTGCTGTTCGCTTTTGTCTTTCTTCCGCAATTCGCTTTCCTGGCTATTTTCCAGGGCTGGGGCGCATGGGTGAATGCTGTCGTTCTGACCCTTGGCGAGGGCCTGGTAATTATTCAGGGTCTCTTTGAAGGCTTTTTCGTCGACGAGTGCCGCGTCGATGTCTTTGATGTACGTCTGCTGTTAGTTTTAGGGTTCTTTTTTTACTGACGTTCGCAGGCCACTCTAATTCAAAACTCTCTGGAGGACTTGGTGGCTCCTCACCGCGTACTATACCCCGATGCGCCGAATGCCGTTAGGATGTTGGGCAAGCCGACAAGCCCTGCCATTTACACGCCCTGGAGCATAATCCAAATCGTCGAACTTGTTGTGTTCCTGCCTTTGAACCTGATTCCTTATGTGGGAACACCGGCGTTCATCATGATCACTGGCACAAGACTGGGAAAGCTCGCCCACTACCGCTGGTTCCAGCTTCGCGGTCTGTCGAAGACAGAGCAGAAGAAGGAGCTGAAGCGTCTCAGCTGGGAGAACGTCTGGTTCGGCACGGTAGCCATGATTCTGGAACTAATTCCCATCCTGTCGTTCTTCTTCCTGCTAACGTCCTCGACCGGAGCTGCGCTCTGGACAGCGCGAATGGAGCACGAGGCGCGACAGCGCGACCTGGAAGCGTCAGCGGACACGAATGCGCCCCCACCGTACACAGACTCTGTTGTATAGTCGAGCAATGAAATTGAGAGAGGTGTATCGATGGGCATAGACATACTGGCGGCGCGTTAATCTGGCCGTGTCTAACACCCTGCAGGCAAGCACCTGGCCCGGCAGCACAGCACCACAAGCTCTGGGCGAGCAAACGGGAGTGCAGTGCCAAGACTCGAATTATGCTTCTGTTGCCGATTCTCTAATTGGCTTTCTTTTTTTTTTTTTGCCGCAACACCTTATGAAGCTATCAAGATTTGGGAGACTTTACAACAGCAGTCGTGGCAATTTTTTCTCCTATCTATTTAGTCGTCTTAAATATAAAAAGCTAGCCACAAATTATCTGCCCATAGGTACAGTACCTACCTTACAGAGATGCCACACTACCTGTGTGCGTCAACTTCGTTCAAACAGCGGCCCGTTGTGTTGCCAGCTGCTGCCAGCTGGCAAGCAAAACGCCTCGCCAGCACTTGCCCTTAGATTTCGTCCGGGCGGCACTACATGCAAATAGAGAAATTTCTTCTCTACCACCCATCTTCATTCTTTTTCCGACCTGTGTCTTTCTCTCATCACCATCTTCATCCCCGTCCGTTCCTTTCAGCACTCATTACGCTCAATTTTGGGAGTTGCTCCCTCCGTTTCGTGTAGGTTCTTCGTTGGTGTAACCAAAACCGCCTCTAATGGTCACTTACAGCAATACCATCCCTCATTTTGCCCTCTTCGGTCTCGTCAACACCAATTTGGCTATCATCAATGATTTCTCTCGCCATCAAGGGTCCAATTCTGGGCTGGCTGATCGCCAGTCTGGCATCGGGCTCGCCTGAGTATTCGTCAGTATATATGTCTTCTCTTCAGATTTTGTATCTAACAGGTCTCTAGCGATAATTTTTCGAGCTCTGTAGCCGATGTTTGCACGGTCCAGCCTACTAAGACTGTTTTTGTTACTTTGACTTCGGCTGTCAAACAGTCAACCGTCTCAATTCCATCTGGAGCAAGCGTGGAAACAACTACGATTATCGTGTCACCTGTTCAATCCCACGCCAAGACAGATGCAACTGTTGACACCGTTTCGACTGACTCAATCGCTCCCAAATCCACCAAGGAATCTTCGGGCTCCTCTGAAGCTAGCCATCCCAACGCTGATATATCGTCCGAAGAGTATTCTACTGTCTCCCGTACAATTTCCTATACCCACACTGTCACTCTCACTGTTACACCTGGCGGCAAGAGTCGCACTTCAATTGCAAGTGGTGTTGCGACGGCTGTCAAGGACACAACTATCGCCTCGGCGGTGAATGAGCTTCCTTCAGATGTTGCAACTTGCATCACGCACACTGTTTTTGGTCCCGATGGAAGACCTACTGTTGTTAAATCAATCATCATCTCGGATCAAGCAGCAACTACGGACTCGGTGATTTTGGGAACTCTTGTACCAGCCAATTCAGCTCAAGCCACTGCACCCGGAATTCCTGTGCCCTCTTACGGAAGTACTATCACTTCCGGCTTACCTGTTCATACCAGCTTTACTGCCATCGGACCTGATGGCTCTTCAACTATCGTTGACACGACTTGGATTATTCCCGTTCCCCCTACTTCAGTCATGTCTGGCCTCAATCCTCTTCCCAGCGGTGTTGTTTCCTCTGGACGTGTTGTCTCTGGTCTTCCTTCAAATGCCGTTTCTGGGGCTGCAACCGAGAGTCCAGTTACTTCCGTCATGGGCACCACAACTTGCACTACCATCACTGTTATTGGACCGGACATGCGTCCCACTGTCACGGAGTTGACAATCATCGCACCTACGGGTGCCCCAGCAGCTACTACCTCCATTCCTGGTCTGCCTTCTTTTGTGGCTCCAGCCTCCATGACAAACCTCGCCAGTCAGCCACCTATTACAAGCAACAGCATGGTGACTACCATTACATGGAAAGTTATTGGTGCAGACGGCATTGTATCTCCCATCATACAAACTATCACTGTTCCGTCTGGCTCAATTGTCCAGGGACTCCCTACATCTCTCCCTGCGGCAGTCACAGCTCAACTTCCACAACCTGCTGCCACAAGTTCCTTGGAGTTGGTGCCACTTCTTACACCCTACGGCACTTCTACTGCAGCTGAACAAACCCCATCAAGTGTTAATTCACTTGTGTCGGGTCTGGGTTCTAGGCCAACTTTCGTCTCCGCTCCGTTCTCTGTTGGCATTTCTTCCGCTGTCACAGATGAGCCTCCGCCATACAGTCTTGACACTGCCCTGCCTCTGTCCTCATCCGAGACTCCAGTCGGCTTACCGACGATGGGAGGTTCTCCAATTCCGTATGGAACAAGTTCTTCGGATGATGGTTGGATTTCTTCCATTCTTTATGGCTCTTTGCCAACTCCCACACCACTTCCCAATACACCTGCTCCTGAAACTCCTCTACCTGGTACACCTGTGCCTGGAACACCAGTACCTACACCTGAACCGCTGCCCACTCCTGCATCTCCTGTGACTCCAGAGGTGGTGACAACACTCATCACCAGTACTTGGACGAACATCATCCCGGAACAGACCACAACTCATGTGATCAAGTTCCCTTTGACCACGATGGCTACCATTACCGTTCCGCACGGGCCAGCATTTCGCAAAAGACTGTTGCGAAGACAAAGGTACGTGAGGTTGCATTTCGTTATCATGTTAGAAAACCCGCATGCTGATCCTTACCTAGCTCTGTTGAGACGCTGTTTCCTTTCTTGAACTCAAGCAGCACACCAGCTCCCTTCACCGAAAATACGTCACTGATCTCAAGCCTTTCCTCGCAACTGATGACGCCCATTACAACCCCTGCCCCTCAAACCAGCGTCATTCCGACAAGTACAATCCCAATTACGTCTACAAACACTTCGGTAATTGTACCTGGCGAGCCATCTCCCTCCATCTGTGCTATTGGTGGAGACAAAGTTGGCAATTTGACCATTAATGTGAGTATCTCTTCAATACTCTGTGTGATCACTACTGACCCACACAGTTTGACAACCTCCTCCCTGGGCCTCTCCTCAATCCAGTGGGCGATCTATGGTTCTCAGAAGGCTTTCTCGTTGCTCCCCCCTCGTCGCCACCAATGGATGCCTACCTTCCTTCATCGGGTAGCCAGCTCGTGGAGTTTCTGCCGCCTGCCTTGGTCCCAGATGTACCCTTTGATGGGTCCGGTGACACGGCTGAGATAAGCGTTGGTCCAAACGAGATCTTCCCCTGTTTCCGTTTCAATTTCTATGGAGCGAGCCTTGGCTGTGCCGCCGAGGGAATTGAACAATGGTGCGAGTTCGAATTTTCAGCCTACACCTACAATGAGACATTGGGTTCCGAGGCTTCACTTTCATGGTCAGAGACAAAGAGAGTACCTGCTTGTCCAAACTTTCCTCATGGGCCTTGCCCTCTCACCCCAATTCAGCTCGACGGCTACAATGACCTCGCCTCTATTCTTGTTACAGTGCGAGTTGGCCTCGAACTTCGGGCCTGGTGGGGAGATGATTTCCAGGTTGGTTGGACTGACAATACTTGTGAGGCGGCCACTTGTCGCAGCAACGGCGTTTCTCACCGTGCCAAACGAGACGTTTTCAGCCGAGCATCGCGCAGAGGTGTCTGGCAGTGGAGTCCAAACGGCCCCAGGAAGCTTGACGACGACTACGTTTGGTCCTCATTCGAATAATACAAGCCCTCAACGGGATATCTACAATTGATGTTGTCGAGTTGCTAGAAGGAAATGTTGCTGTATTTGCCTTGATTTCTTGGAGGGGTGGCATTGTAACTAATTTATAACCCGGGTCGGTCACGGATTGACGGAAACATAGGTCATTCTTATTCCCTATTGAGATATTTAATTCTGGTCTGGCAAGCCACATCTAATATAGCAGGCCTCACTATCGATTGAGCAAATCTTGCCAGACTCCAGCCATGATGCGAACGTGACGATGTAGCATATAACTGATCATTCAAGCATGGAGAAATTCGAACCCACATTCAATTTAATTATTCATTACGCCTATGGATGCAAAACCTTTCATCAACAAGGATAACGGAAATACTCTTGTTATATTCTACTCGTCCAGCCAAGGCCTTTCCTACGCATCCTGGCCATCTTGGCAGCAACTAAAAAGCAGCATCCAACCGCTATGGAGCTACCAGCGAATGCCTTTGCACCAGTGTATCCAGCCGAGCTGGCAATGATAGCACCCGCGATCGGTGGGCCGGTCAGTGCAGCGAAACTGACAATGGTAAATACCATGCCCATACGCACACCGAGCTTACGCAGGTCGGTAGTGAGGAAGGAGAGCGCGGCGGGGAAAAGGCTCTGGATGCCGGCGCCAACGATGCCATAGATGACAACCCATGCATAGAGTCCGCCGGGGCTCTTGATGGCGATGAAGCAGTACACGAGTATGGAGGCAATGATGGAGGTTGGTATGAAGACATTGACAGCGCCAATGCGATCAGCTATGAAGTTGGGAGCAATACGGCCAACAACACCGACACCGTTGATAATGAGGAGCAGATTAAGCGAGTCTGGGTACGAGAGCGGAGGGTTGAGCACGTCGCGTGAGTAGGCCGAGACGTAGAAGAAGGCAAAGTAGACGCCCCAAAAGTTCTATATTTTTTTGCCTGCGAGTTAGTACTGCTGGGCAGCGCGCAGGGAAGAAGTTACACGTACGAAGAAGGCAGCGGCAGCGTAGAAGGAATACTCGAGCTCCTTGAACGCCTGCCACTCGACCAGGGGGGCCGTCTTGCGGGGGCGGATCCTGGTGCGGACGCCGAGGTTGGCGACGGTGATGACGGCCATCTGGACGAGGCCGATGGCGCGGACGGTCCAGGGAAACCCGACGGCGGGTAGCAGCTGGCGGACCATGCTGGGGAAGACGAGGCCGCCGGTGGCGGAGCCGCAGGCGGCGATGCCGACGGCGAGGGCGCGGCGGCGGTGGAAGTAGGTGGACAGCACGGCGAGTGTCGGGCAGAAGAGGCAGCCGTGGGCGACGCCGATGCAGACGCCCTGGGCGAGGAGGAACTGGGCGTACGTGGTGCACTGGGCGGTCGTGAAGATGCCGACGACGAGCAGGACGCTGCCCGCGGCGAAGACGGCGCGGAAGTGGCCCGCGTCGGTGAGGCGGCCGGTGATGGTGCCGAGGAAGAAGAGCAAGAAGACGTTGAGCGAGCCGATCCATGAGATTTCGCTGGGGGAGCGGTCGAGGAGCGTGGTGTAGTACGCCTGGAAGGTGCCAAAGGAGTTGACCCAGCCCCTGTTGCGGTTGTGTTTGTTAGTTGTTGATCTCGTGAGATAGGACTTTTGTGGTGGGACTGACGTACCATGTGGTAAAGATGACCAAGTGCGCAATCAAGCCTTGTTTAGAGAAAGAGAGGTCAGTTAATTTTGGTAGTGTCAGCGGTGGTGTGTGTGGCATCGACTTACACTGCGACCAGGCTACCCAGCCGCCGTCTGGGGCCGGGCCGGGATCAACGCTCGATTTGGACGTGATTCGGCTGAGCACACTGCCTACCGCACCACCTGTTGCAGCGCCGCCCTGGTGGTTGCTGTCATCGTCTTCGTCCTCGTCCTCCTCCTCGTCGTTGGCGTGCCTGCGGGCTTGGTCCTCCGCGGCCGCGCAGGAGCTGATGCGCGAGCACGCCGGTGCCAGCGCGTCCTGTCCCGCCGCCCACCCCTCGCAGTCCTTCTCCTCGTCTGCTGCGCCGGGACACTTGGCCTGGCTGGCGTCGGCGTGTTTCGTGTCGTGCTGTGCTTTTTCCAGGTCCAGCTGGTGGTCGCTGGCTGATGAGGATGCCATGCCGGGAGTAATAAAGGAGGCGGCAAAAGCCAGGCGAGCCAAACTTTTCTTTCTTAGGCTGATGCTTGTGGGATATTTCCTTTTATCGTGTCAAATGTAGGAGAAGCTGAGATTAAGCTTCAGTCCCGAGGTTATGGTGAGCAATTGGGGTGTTGCGGTCGTTTGAGCAAGGCGATGAGCCGGCCTTCACTCCGCTATGGGCTTGGGTTGCGGCCTCGGCCAGCGGGAAGCGTAGCGCAAGCTTGGAGGTGAACTAGGTGTTTGCCGATCAGCGCTCTCTCTTGTATGATCCGAGCCTCTTGCAGTATTGCGTTTTAAATATAACAAAAGTTGTCTCCGGTTGCTATACAGGCGGCATACTCAACCTTCGGCTCATGGCACTGCACAGATTGCGAAAGCGGAAGAGACATGTCAGAAAGGGCGTAATGTTTGTTTTAATTGTCAAAAAAAGTTAGGGGGATTCGGAAGATTTGAGGGTCCGGCAATTTGGGTCTGACCATCAGTTGCCAAACATACCAAATTTTCAGGGATTAAAATCAAAGTGCGGAGGAGTAGGTACCTCGCCACTAAATTATACGTAGTACACTCAAAGTACCTTTTTCTACCCCTTATCAATTTCCATAAAAGAACAGCAAGCGTTAGTATAACTACCTTATACCTCTTACAATAATAATATAATAACCCTATTATCTTCAAGACAAAATTCCTATACTACTAGCATATAAATTATATCACTAATTATATTATTTAATTCCTTATTAGTACCACTTTTAAAAGACATTATTACTAAATTAATTGCCTTATTAAGATAATTGTTACATGTATGAATTAGCCAATTGACCTGCAGCTTGACCAGCTGCAGCGCCTCCTTCGGTCAAAGGAACGTTCCAATCGATAGTGGCGTGACGCCGCAGCAATGCTCGAAGATGACTGCGATGACCTCGAGGCACGAATTTGTCATCAGAAGTACCAAATTCGGTGCCTCCGGCGTGACGTTAAGAGCCTCCAGCAGCCAGCCAAAGAGGCAACAACAAAGGAGCCTATCAACCAATTCCAGCAGCCAGCTAAAGCAAGAGCAATAAAGGAGTCTATAGACGAATTTCGAGCTCTAATTATACAGTATACTAATACTAGAGAGTGGTAAGAGTGCCTAACTAAATAGCCTAGAGGACGACAGGGACGTCATCTTTCTTTACCTATTCCGCGGCACTTGTTACATGTATGAATTAGCTATTAGGTGGCTACTAGCTACACGTGACCTTCTGCTAGCTAGTAGGCTATAAGTAGCTCCTAATAGATAATTCCTAGCATAATAATACATCAATCTTACCATCAATTCAATAGCCATAAAGTGCCCTTTTAAGGTGTAACAATAATCTCTATTTATGGTTTTCTATAACTTACTAAATTTCCTATTTTTTAGTAACTTACTAACTTCTACCATCCCTTTGGCTGCCGTAAACCTCTAGCTAGGTACCTCACAGGGGTTTTAGCTAATTATACGCCACAAAATAAAAGGTACTTATTTTTAGCAGGGAATCTCACTATGATAGAAGTACTAGCAATTCCCTGAGGTACAAAGAGCTACATTACATCTATCGCAACCATGCCTTGACTGGCGGCGACGAAGGTCCGCGTTGATAGGCTGCAGGGCGCTTCGTGACCTCGGCTGGCCGGCCTTTATCCCTCGACAAGCTAGGCAGTCTGAATTAGCTTTCATTACCGTCCATCTTTAAATTCGTAAAATAATTAATATGGTACGCCTAGCAAAACGCGTTATTCTGAGGCAGCTCGAGAGGTAACGCGTACCTTGATGTACTAGCCAAAAAGTGGGGGAGCTACCTAGCTGGAGGCTTACGGCAGCCAAAGGGATACTAAAACTTAGTCATTTTAGCTAGTAATAACTAAAGTTTGTGGATCCCTGCCTATATTTGGTTTAGCAAAAAAAAAGATATATTTAAAATTCGCATAACTCTATAGGGATCACGAATTTCTCTAAAAAAAAAATCAAGAATGGTTCTCTTTACGGGTAAGCGCCATATAAATTTCCCACTTTGGTTTTAATCTCCCAAAACTTTATACTGGTAGTATGTTTGGCAACTCATGGTCAGACCCTTACTAAATTAGCGCCGGGGATGAGATACCGAAGCTTGGCTCTCTCTTCCAACCTTCTTATTAGTATTTATAATCGTGGCGGGATGGCTGTTATCGGCACTACATGCGGGGTATTGATCTGATCTGCGACCTGGCTGTGTGTGCTCTTCTCGACCTATGAACGAATATGCCCCTTTGCCTTTTGCGTACCGCGGCCATGATGCTGCTGGAATGAGAAGGCTTTTGTGGTCTTGTTCATGGCAACGGCTTTAGCGTTGTGACTAGTGGCACCATGCAGCCCCTCCTACCTCTGCGACTTCGGCGGCCACATAGCGGCCAGTCGCGGCCTTGCGAAAGGAGTAGGTTTATCGTTCGAAATAACTTTTATTATGACAGACACTTCTGGTCCTCATCCGGTATGCTAGTGCATGTACTCCCTACTGCTATTCAGAGTCATATGCCAATGATATTGCTAGTAACAGCAACTACTGATCTATCCAAGAAACAGCAGGCATTCTATAAGACGAAACAATAAAAAGGTGCGTCCAGTCAAAACTCCAAAACAAAAGCAGCGCATTCGCTCGAATGTCCAATCGCCGCAGTGATATGCCCAAATGTTTTAAATATCAACGTAGAGATGTCCCTCACATCATCCAATTCTGTATGTCCAAGTATTACATGACAACCTGCCAGCACATGTTAGAGAATAGGTGCAAGATGTTGTCTCGGGTCAAACTTACACAATCGCCTTCGTTTTTACCCTGCGGGATGCCCATGTCTTCAAAAGTCGCGGGGCCCTTGCTGGGTTTCGGTGCAGGGGGCTTTTCAACCTTGGGTGGCACTGGCCGGGAGCCGGGTGGCGGTGCCGTTCCAACTCTGCCGTGCAGATGTGCGCCGGGTCCTGGACTAGGTGCGTGGTGCGACGAGTCGGGTGTGCCCAGTCCTGTAGATGCTCTCGGCGGCAGCGAGCCGTATCGGTCCGGCCTTCCTGTACTGCCGACGGCAGCCAGAGGAACTCGCGGGGCGTATGTCTGCTGGTTCTTGTGCTGTGGTGGTGGTGGCCCATTGTGCTGTGGTGGTAGCGGCGCATTGTGATGCGGTGGCGGCGGCCCATTGTGATGCGGGGGCAGCGGCGCATCATGCTGGGGCCGCGAGCTCGTTCGCGAGCCGTAGTCGTATGCGGGTTGCGAGCCAGCAGGGGGAATGCCTCCGTATGACTGACGAGGGGGCTGCTTGTGCAGCTTGTTGGGAGGCGAAGTCTCGCTAGGATATGGTTGTGTCGTAGCAGGTCTCTGGTAGTTCATATCACCAGGATGACCGCCAGCAGGTGGCCGATAGCCGCCGGGGCCTGCTGCTGGTTGCACATGGCCACTAGGGTATAGATTGCTGGTGTGTGGGTTGGTAGGTGCGGCGCCATTGTTCGGCGTACGAATACCGAATGCGCTCATCGGGCGGTCGGCTTGAGGGCCAAGTCCTTGGGAAGGATGAATATACTGTCCGGCAGGCTCATCATCCGGGTATGGTACTGTGGACTTGGGTCGGTTCAGGTTGAGGGGTGCAGGTCGCTCATCAACTGGGTACGGCGCCGCAGAGTGTGGTCGGTCAGGCTGAGAATCCAAGCGCAGGTTAAAGGCAGGTGCCGTGTCCATGCCACCGACAACAGACGCGCGCGACGGGTCTGGAAAATCAGCGTGGTCGGAGACGATAGTTGGCTTGATACCCGGCGATGGCATAGGAGAAACACCATTCGACCTCTTGCCAGTCGCATCGCTCTCGTTCAGAGTAGGCAGATGCTGTTGTTGCTGTTGGGCTTGAGCGAAACGCTCCGGTCGTTTTCCGCGCATTGAGCCATGCTGCGACTTAATTCTGGTGAGCGTAGTCGTTTCGTGGTCCTTCTTAGACAGTGTCTTATCCTGGTCTAGAGATTCCAGTCTGCCGATGGCATCTGTATTTCCGTGGTCGGCAGCGAGCTCATACCAGCGCTTCGCTTCGGAAAGACTCTTGTTGACGTGGATGCCAATCTCGTAGTAGTAACCCATGGCAAATTCTCCCGTTGGGAGCTTGGCTGCAGCAGCTTCTTGTGCGTACTTGTAGGCGAGCTCCTCGTTCTTCTTGAAGGTTCCCTCGTAGCCGAAGAGGAACCAGCGGCTAACGCCCAGAGCTGCCTCAGGGATGCCCTGTTTGGCCGCAAGACCATAGTAATGTAACGAATAAGCAGGCTTGAATTCACAGCCGAGCTGGCAAAGCTCGTAGGCTTGGCCCATCTTTAGCTGTGCTTTGGCGAAACCTTGATATGCTGCCTTCTCGACATACATTCTCGCAGTTTCCATATTGTTGGGGAGCAGACCCTCGGGGAGTGCAATATCTGGCAGGTCGCGACCCATGAGCATACCAAAAACGTATGCACCTTGGGGTGCGTCTTCGTCTGAGCTCTCGGCGGCAAGACGAATGCGCTCAAGTCCTCCAGCGTAGTCTTTGGCTTCTCCGTGCTGTCCTAAAAGGCTCATCATGCCCATTCTGTATAGAGCTGCCGAGTCCTTGAGGCTCAATCCCTTGTAGTAGTGTTCCTTGGCCTTGGTAATATCGTTGGACTGCTCGTAGAGCATACCGATACGGTAGTCAGATCTGGCGTGGCCTAGAGCAGATGCGCGGGTGTAGCCGTTGTAGGCCTCACGCTTGTCCATTCGGTTTCCGAACTTTCCAAATTCCAGCCACTTGGAGCGCATGTACAGTGCGTCGGGGTGCTCCTGATCAGCTAGGTACTCGATGACGTTGATGGCGTCAACGCGAAGCTCATGTTCGGTGCGCGGGGTAGAGGGGCGAGGCTTGCCTCCATTCTCGCGGGCAGCGGCGTCGACGGAGATTTCGACCCAGTTGAGAACGTCTCTAGCCCAGCTAATTTGCATGGCGACATTCTGAGAGTGGAGGACATGCTTGCGGGAGCTCCAGAGAATATCTTCTTTGGCGTCGTCTCCAGGCGGAATGTTGTCGCCAACAACCTTGGGGAACGGGGAGAAGGATGGTGCGCCTTCCAAAGATATTGAGTCTAGTCGGTCGGAGAGCGAGTCTTCTTTATGATAGGCGCTGGCATACTGCTGTGCAGTGTCGCTGGATCGTTTGCTTTCGTGGCCAGTTGCGTGGGCGGCGTAGGATGGCTGAGAAAATGCCGAAGGCTCGCTAGCAGGAGGCTGTGAGGGTTCGCTCTCTCGTCGCGCGGGGACATCGCCGGCTTCTAGCTCCAGTCGCTGGAGGTCGTCCTGCATAGTCTGGGGCACCTGAGGGGTGACCCTGCATGAGGCGCAAAGATGTCAGACCTAGTTCTTTGCGAGGGACAGCGCTCTGCGGTATCGAAAGGATATTTGAGCGCATTCAAGTGGCATGAAACGTACCTCTGTGGCGAGGGTGCCACGACCTCTGGCATGTAGTAGTCATCGAAGCCGCCTGGGACAAAGGTCGCACCAAGCTCGGGCGGCATTTCGTCGGTTGAGGTCTGAGTAACGACTAATGGTTGTAAAGTGTGAGCGATCGGGTATAAGGTAAAGACGTCAAGCGCAACACAAAGCAAGCAGTGCGGGTTGTTTTCTGTCCGGTGGCAGCGGCGGGCGGGCACGCTTGACCAGTATCAGGCTATGGATGTTTAGGCTAAGCGAGCAGGCCAGTTTGCATTAGAGTCAGGTTTGCCAGCCGTGAGATGCAAAGGCGGCAGAGGTGAGAGCAGGCAGGCAGGCAGCAACAAGCTTGAATCCGGCCGTGGAGGATTTCCAGAGCAGCTCTTGTATCGAAATATTTGGAGAAAGAAAAGGAGAGGGGGAGTCAAGGAAGCTATTGCAGCACCACGGAGCAGCCAAAATGCGGGCAGGCAGGCAGGCTGGCCAAATGGCGTAAAGTCTGGTAAAGACTTTAGGCTTTCCGGGGCCTAAATGGTGCTAAAAAGCGTAGTGGTAGGTGTGCTGTCGTGCTGTCGCGGCCAAATGTCTTTTCTTCGTGGGGCACGTATTGTTAGCTCCACGTGTAGGCGGAGCAGGCAAATGACAGTAATTAGAATGCCGTCGTAACACGGAAACGAAGCAGAAACTGGGCCTCTTGGTCAAGAAAGTAAAAAAGATGACGGGTCGGAGCTGTCTAGACGAAGACGGCCGAGTGGGTGTTGTTATTGTTATTGTTGTTGTTGTTGTTGTTGTTGATGATGATGATGATGATGATGATGCCGCCTTTGTGCCTTTTCCTCCTGCGCCTTTGTTTGCTTGCCCTGGCCAGAATGCGAGGGGCAACTTGCTGAAGAAGTACAAAGTGGCGGTACCGAGTTAGTGTGGTTGACTTGGCCACACTCCATTTTGATAGCCCTTTGCATCTATTTTTAGGGTCTGACCGACTAACTACCGCAGTAGTGCAGTGTTTCTTGTCATCCTAATTATGCCTGCCGCCCTAGCCTGGATAGTACATTCGTCATGAATGTGGCAATGCACTCCATCACCCCCAGATGCGTTGCGTTGGCTGGTCGCATAACCCGAGCGTTGCGATCATTCATGCGCATGCCACCTCACAATAGAGACAGAGTCTTGACATGATCCCGCCTATGCAATGGCATTGGGGACTGACCAGACAAGGTGCAGATTCCAAATTCGCGATGCAATGCGCCATGAAAAATCAAAATGAACCACTCAAATAAATTAATACTCACTTTTTAGCTTCGGCATCTGGCGGACGGAGCCGGCGACAAGTCCCATCGTGTCAGCCATCTTCATAGCAACAACGCTGGCCCTTTGAATGTCGTAAGGACGTATGCTGCAATAACAAGGCTGCGCAAGGCTGCCAGCGGGCCGCTGTCGTGCGCAATCCTCTTTATGAGCCTCGCGAGCGGTTGCAGGTCGGTGCAGTGTCGGCGCAAACAGTATGTCGCACGAGAATGTGCAAATGGTTTTCAAAACAAATTCAACTTCTAGGAAGAAAGCAAACCAACTACTACTCCAGGACGCGGCCATGTGCCAGGTATTTATCGCCACCTGCGCCAAAAGCCAACCCCCGCCATGGTACCCTCGCACACCTCGCTCCGACGTCCTTTCCTCCCAAGTACAACCTGTCCCATCTTCCCACTCGCCCGTTTCAACTAGGCCAGCGACATCTTGCCGGCGGCTTCTCAGACATGGGTTAATTTCAGCCATCCTGGCTAGTTAGCGAAAAGCTGCCTTATGAGCGCTTTCGACCCTGGACGCCCACATGCTGAGGCCCGTGATGCGCTGAGGAATGAACGTTCAGGGCGCACGCCGGTCCCACGCCGCTGACCCGAGTGAGCCGTCGCGGATGCCAACCGGTGTCCTATTGGTGTCTGTCTTCTTTTCTTTTTGCTTTGCTGTCTCCTCCCGTTTCTCTCACGCACGCGTGGAAATAAACGGGCGGCCTGCCAGGGCAACCTCTGCTTCCGTCTCGTCCTACCTCATCTGCCCGCAAAATGAGATTTTCCCTTTCGTCCCAACATCCATCATTGGATACCTCTCCGGAATGATGGCGACATATCAGCTGGGGCTGGCTCTGCCAGCGTTGCAGTGGCTGTCTTACAGTTCATCTCTGTATTGCCGCCATTGCCTATTCTGTACTATCCCCAGCCTGTTAGCGCGACCGCCGTCTCCCACAGTGGACCAAGAATGCCTCGCCTCGCTGCTCAGTCCGCCTACCGCTGGGACGTGGCGCCAGCCGAGGCTTACTGCTACGGGACAAATTGGTCCCTCTTAATTTCGCTTTGAATACGTCCCAAGCCTGCTACAGCATGCTCGTAAGCAATTTATGGTTTGCCAACCTCAACTTGCTACCTATGCGAGCTCTGTTCCTATCATCAGCCCACATACCGCGGCACTGTTCATACCAATGCACACATCGGCAACCAGCCAGTACCATCCTCAATTATGGTATTTGCAACTCTCGGATGCCAGCCGCATAGGACATTTTGCTGGATTTGGTCCGATTTAGAGCGAATAGCCGAGTTTCCTCGGTCCCATTTGCCTAGGTTCCTACCTCTGTTGTTGAGCTTCTTTGTAAGAGTTAATAACCTACGGGGTGGTGCATCCCGCTACTGAAAGCTTTGCCGGGTCGGTGCCGCAGTTAGAGGCTGGAGTTTGCTTACTAGTCAAGTTCCATCCTGCGATTCAGGACGTTTACTCGAACACTATCATGACGCAATACGTTAGCTCTCAAAATTTTGGTCTAATCTGCAAAGGTCCACGGCCCATCACTCAGATCTGGCATCCATGAACCCTTGCACTGTGGGGGCATCTGTCCCTCCCAACACAGGCGTTGCAACCACTTTGGTTGGAATAGTGCGGGTCGACTTGAAGGTATCAGATCGATTTTACATAAAATCCATTACTGTGATAATATGCAGCTGGCACCGACACGTCTGGTTTTCTCGTGTTCTTTCTTTTCTGCAGCTCTTTCACTTCGCCTTCATGTATGATAGATTCGACGCTGATCGTGGTGCATGGTGGGAGACGTGTCACGGACAACTGGGCTCATGCATTACACCCTGCCACGGCGAACCAAAGTATAGAACCACTCCAGCAGCACACAGAGTTTCGAGTGAGGCGCAAGCAAAAAATGAAAATAAGCGACAACAAGGTATATTATACAGTCCATCCATCACGAGGAAAAAAAAAAAAAAAAAAAAAAAAAAGAAGGCTTCAATGGAAGCTCAAAAGGCGTCGGCCAGGCATCATTACTGTACAGGGTAGGCTACGTGCGCTTACATAATATTACGGACCAAGCCTCGCGTCACCAACTGTCAGCCTGGCCACTGGCTTGCCTGCACGCAGCAAGGGCCATCAGATCCCACCATAACCTCAACCATCGGACGACCCTTTTCACCCACCAATCGACCGTCGCGCCCACCTCTTCTCCAACTGGACATTACAAACCCACGACCGCTATACACAGATACACAACACCAGCGCCATGGCGGAACGAGCCCTCACCCAAGTGCTGGGCCAGCTCAAGCACTCGCCGTCGATGAGCTTCGACGACGCAAACAAGCTCCTCTCCAAGGCCAAGCTCGCCCTCCTGCGCCTCAACGCGCTGACCCCGTCGCCGGCGCTCTCGCCGGAGCTCCTCGCCATCGCCCGCGAGACGTACGAGCAGGGCGCCCTCTTCGCCATCCGCGCCCGCAACCCCGAAGCCTTCACCCGCTACGTCCAGCAGCTGCAGCCCTTTTACGAGCTGCCCTCGTCGCGGCTCAAGCCCAACCTGCCCGAGCGCAACAAGGTCACCGGCCTCAGCCTCCTGCTGCTCCTCACTCAGGGCCGCTACGCCGAGTTCCACTCGGAGCTTGAGAGCCTCGCCAACAGGGACGGCGGCGGCACCGCTGGCGACGTCGAGGGCGATCGCTACCTGGGCTACCCCATCCGCCTGGAGCGCTGGCTGATGGAGGGCAGCTACGACCGCGTTTGGAAGGCCATGAAGAGCAGCGAGGTTCCGTGCGATGAATACAGTGTCTTTTCCGAGGTACGTTCTTTTTGATGCGACGCTAAATCGTCGCAATGTGTTCAAATGGCGAAAGGAAGGAATGCTAATTCTTTTTCTTCCCCCGTCGCTGCAGATTCTAAAAAACCAGATTCGCTCCGAGATTGCCAGCAGCAGTGAGCGCGCCTACCCCAGCCTGCCCATAAGCTCGACCAAGTCGCTTCTCTTCCTCGACTCGGAAGGCGAGGTCATCCAGTTTGCCCAGCACCGAGGCTGGATCGTCCGTGACGGCCACATTTACTTCCCCGACGAGGCGGCCGATGGTAGCGAGGACTCGGCGCAGAATAAGGAAATGAGCCAAATGGTTATTGAAAACACACTGGGATACGCTAGGGAGCTGGAGACTATTGTTTAAAGTAGGGCTCGTAGCATTCAGCATTTAAACGACTACATGTAATACTATGCAATTCAAAAACATATCATGCAGCATCCGCATCTTGTAGGTTAAACAACTTTTTTCATGCCATAACTATCTAAGCTAGGCTATCAAATTCTTTTTTTGGAACATGTCGCATTCCCGAGCTCTGAGCATGAGTTCCACTCAGCTCGTCATCCCTTCACATCATAATCGAATTATCTTTAACTTGACCTCGAAGCATTTCCCACCATCTATATATCTATGCAAATAGTCGCAACCCACTTCCATGCTTGCCAATCTCGCACACCTCGCAGACCTTGCACAAACTGCCCTTGTACTTGGAATGGTATTTGGATCCATCAAAGGCGCACTCCTCGTACGCAGTTCCGCTGTAAATAGGAGTGAAGCTTGCTGCGCAAATCTCAAACTCTGCGAACTGATCAAATTCGATATCCACTGCATCGTTAGGATTGCGCTCGCATGCGGCCTTGGCTTTCTTAGCCTGTGTTGTCCTGGTTAGCAGCAGTTTCGTCATGAAATGTGAGAATTAGACTTACAGTCTCTACAATCTTGCTGGCGCCACTATTGGCGATGATACGGTTGGCGAAGCTAAGAGCGCTATTGTAGTTCTTATTCTTGCTCGCCAGCTGCATGGCGCTGAGCAAAGCCAGTTGTCTGTGAGGAACTTCAATCTTAGGTATCGTGAAGTAGGCTGAAAGCTCGAGGCTGCGCTTGAGCTTTTCGGGGTCATTTGCTACGACGTCAGGTGACCCTAATTGTCTCCTGGCAAGCTCAATGCTCATGGCGACAGCATACTCGCTGGCCGACGTGATGAGCTTCTTGGCTTCAGCAACCTCGCCCTCGCTTGATACAGCGTTTACAAGGATTGTGTGCAGGATGCTCTTAAAGATCCTGGCACCGTCCTCCAGCCTGTTGGCCTTCATCGAGTCGTAACCACGCTGCAGCTCATTGGCCGCTAGGTACTCCAGGTCTCTGGGAACAATAGGGAGCACCTGGCGGAGATCGCTCTCATCAACAGTGCGGCGCACATAGTTGATAAGCGGAGGCAGACCAGCCGAAGCGGGAAGGAAAGTTCGCGAAGCCTTGTAAACTTCCAAGAAACGGGGCTTCAGTGCTGCGAAGCTGACGGCGCCGACCTGGCGGTTCAGCAATTGCATGGCTGTCTCAAAGGAGCCGCCAGCAACGTGGTCTACGGCGAGAGGGGAGTTGCGCGCCCAGAGGTCAGCCTCGCTGCTGCCAGCACCGCCAGCATCGGCAGTGTCCACGTTGACAAAGTCGCTGTCAGCCTCAGGTAGGTCTTCATCGCCCATATCCCAACCAGCAGCGTCCTCGTCGTCATCATCAGCCAGGGCGGCTCCACGACCAGTCGCTGTAACATCTTCCATGGTGTCGTCAAACCCAGCAGCAGCATCTGTGTTGTCCTCAAGAGAAAGGCCTTCCACTTGGCCAAGAAGCGCCTTCTCAAAGAACGATACAGATGTAGCCTTGGTTGGCCAGTTTTGTTTGAAAGTTGGTACAACAGGCTTAGGAGGCACGAAAGGCTCACCAAGAGTAGGCATGGTGAGCTGATCCTCGGTAACTCCGGTGGCCTCTAGGATGGCCTGGCATTCGTCATCAAGACCGTGAGACTTGGCGGTCATGTAGGCCAGCGGGTCTACAAGACTAATTAGTGAGAGTGCACAGGCAGGCAAAGGAATTATACTTACAAAGATCAATTTCCTTAAACATTTGGATGCGATCCTCAACTTCGCCGAGGAACAGAGCATTGTGGAAACGAGCAGTGAAATCACCGCGGTGTTCAGCAATCTTGGCCATACGGGCCAACTTGGAATGATCACCAGTAGCCAAATAGAGGAAGGACAGCTTATCGAACTGCTTGAGCTTTTGGTAGCACATTTCTACGACCTGATGATTGCCGTGAGCCAGGGCTTCAATGCTGAGTCTGTTCCAGAATTTGGGCTTGTCAAGCTCCTTGGCCATTTCCACAGCAACATCCAAATTGCCACATTCAATAGCCAGGTCAAATCTTGTGGTAGGGTCCTGAACAAACTGCAGAGCGATATCGGGATAACCCTTCTTTTGAAGATATGAGATGATAGATTGCCCGACAAGGCTAGACGTGCGGATGATGTGAAGCATTTCCTCGTAGTTCCGCTTGACGAGCGCCAGCTTGAATCGATATTCCGTAGGGTCGATCTGGAGAATGCGTGGCTTTGCGGATCGATCCAGGCAGTAAACATTGCGTCCCTTGACTCGAACAAGGTACACTGTCTGGTCAAGTGTTCTGACAATGCCGTTGTCGCCGTTGAGAAGAGTATACTTGACGTGGTTCAGAGTCGAGTAGAGAAGAACGCCAGCATCGTCCCAGGTAGCGCTCTTGATTCTGATTGTCTCGTGAAGTGTGCTCACTTGCTCAAGTGTCTTGGTGATAATTGTAACATTGTGCTTACTGAGCAGCGCTGCATAGAGACCGTCGTTAGACCACACCACGTACTTGACACCGTTGACGGCTAGCTCGGCTGTGCTCTTCTTTTGCTGAATATCGTAAAGATGAACGGCAGTAGCGGTAATGATGAGAAGATTACCTGTACCACCGAAGTAAATATCAGTGGTGCCGGGAGGTGATTTGAAAGAGCGCGTCGTGCTGTTAGACAGGTCCTTAATATCGATAGTCTGGGTAGAGACGTTGAGAACAGCAAATCTATTTCTGGCGACAAAGATGGCAGAGTTTCCAGGACCACGCTTAGATTCAGTAGGCTCGATGTTGCCACTGCCTTCCTTTGGTAGGTTGACAAGCTCGTATGAGCCATCGTCAGCAGGAGTCGTCACAAGGACGGATCTCTCAGCGGGGTTGTATGACAAAGTACGCGGCGCAACCCACGCGCTGCCAAGTTTCTTTAGTGAGAGCAGGGTCGGGCTTTCAATGTTCTTCTGGAAATCGTACGACTTCACAAGCTTCTCCTTGCTTAGGAAGAAAAGCGTGTTCTGGTGGACAGCGGAGGCTGGTCGCTCACGCTCCAGCTTGAAGACCATAACACCATTATCATGACCAGCGGCAAACAGGTTAATTTCAGGGTGCGCGGCGATAACCCAGAACCTATCATTCTCACGCTTGAAGGTCTGGACTGCCGTCCGCTTGTTCAGATCCCAAACACGGATAGTCTTGTCGCCACCAGTCGAGAGGATCAAGTCTTGATGAGGATGGAAAAGACATCCTTCTGCGTTCTGGAAGTGCCCACGGCAAGTGTCTACTTCCCAAGCCTTGGTTTCGCTCATGCGCCAGAGCTTCACGAGCCGATCATCACCCGCGGAAACAATCAAAGGCATAGTAGGATGGAAAGCAACCCAGTTGACACCGCGGTCATGGCCTTCCAAGACAAACTTGACGACAGCATCGGTGTTTCCGAACATGTCAGTTTGGTTCTGGTTGGACCGGGCAACCTGGTCCTCGAAGCTCATTGAGGTGGGTGCGGAGTGTTTCTTTCGGAGTCCAGAAATGTCCCAGACGCGGACGGTTTGGTCGAGCGAGGCCGATACGACGAGGTCTTCTTTCGGGTGGAATTGAGCGCACATGGTGTAGTGATTGTGTCCAGTCATGGTGCAAACTATTTATTGTTCAGAAGTTAGCTCGAGTCCAAGCTTCGATTAACAGCGGCGGTTCGTACTCAGCGAGCGGTTCTGCCAGTTCCAGATGCGAATTGTCTGATCATCCGAGGAGGAGATAATCCAAGGAAGCTCGTGGTGGAAGAAAACGGTACGAACGTAATCCAAGTGGCCGTTTAGGGTGAAGAGGCATCGTCTTGTTTGGTATGACCAAACCTTGATCTTGTAGTCGTCGCCACCAGACACGAAGAGGGGCTGACTTCTGTGGAAGTCGATGCCACGGACTGGGCCATCGTGCTCTTCGAATCTATCAATCAGAGTGCCCATACGATAATCCCAAAGTTGAATGGTGGACGAATGGAGGGAGACGAGGATCCATGGTCTAGGCCGGCGTCATTAGTTTTATACGAATCGATTGTCGCTCAAATAAACGTACCTCTTGGGGTGGAAGGCAAGACCCTTTGCCCGAGAAGACTTGGACTCGAACTGCGGAACCGTCAGCGGGAGGTGGCCAGATCATCGCGATTGGGGTTTGCGCACCTTGGTTAACATGTTAGGGGAGGACGACATTATGGCGGGGGAGTTGAAGCCGCAGCTTCGTGCACGAGTCAAGGATGAATGACGACGGCCAAAACTCCAACATAAAATACTTTTGGATCAGCTCGCCTGTAAATGACCGCAATTGCAGGCTAGCCAACCACTCGAAGTCGAGACGTGTAGTAGCGGTGGTGTAGTGGCATACAGTTGCGCCTCCTTGACAAGTGATTGAGCTTCGTGTCCATCTCCAATTGTGGGCTGGCTGGCCGAATTGCCCCGCAACAATGTTCCGCCGGCCAGGAGCTCACACCGCCCAGCCCCTTGAACACCCCACCAAGAGTTCTGCCACGGTGTTCGACAGACAGCATCTATCCGCTAAACCCTTTTTGGCGAGCTCTATCTTGCGACGGTGTCAAGAGGAAGAGCTACGAATACGCAACAGCTCCCCAATACACTGGAGCCCGGCGACTCACTGGCCGTTTTGCGGGCTATATTCGCGTGCTCAACCTTCTCATTTGCAAAGGACTTGAAAACGAGCGAAAAAGAGCCATATTGCCGCTGAAATCGCCATCTAGGTGCTCTTACAGGATGGCATCCCACCTTGGTACCGGCCTGCTTCTGGCAGTATTGGCGGCGTGCCATGTAACTGCTTCGCCGGCCGTGAACGTTCGCATGCAGGCGGCCTTTAGTAGCGGGCCATATTTACTTGAACTTTTGTCCGTCCATTAATTCTTCCCGTCGTTCCAATGAACAACCGCTAACAACAAACTAGGGAGACTGCGACGGCAGAGAACTCCTCCGCTTACTTCCCTCTCCTCGACCAAATTGCCAGCGGACGATTCGCCAAAGTATCCACCGAGGCAGAGCTTTACGATGAATTCATTACTGCCGTCAAAGATGAAGGCCATATCCGCAGTCCCGAGGCATTGGCTACTTTCAACCTGGGACTATCGCTGCGCTCGTCCATCCCGAGAGTCGAAGCCCACTACCAATACTATGATACTGCTATCACACCGCATAATGTGGACTCTTCCTGCGACACATGGGTGTTTTTGGATGGAAATCAGTATTGTACACCAGAATTGGATACTGCCGTGAAAACCGGCCTCTCGCACATGTATGACTCCCAACTTCAGCATACTCGCGCCTGGTCTTCTTTATGCTAAATGTACTCGCATAGAAAAACATCCACACTGCCTTTCGATCGTCTCATCGGCGCTGGTAAACATGTCATATTATTCGCAGACCCGACCTCTCCCAACTTTGGAAGCTTTCATACCACGCTAGCAAAAGCTGCCAAAGCAGGCGCGCTTAATTATCGACTGCGATACAGACGGCCCAAAAACGATGACCAAAGAGAGCTTTTTGTTAGCGGATACGGAGTCGAATTGGCTCTCAAGAAAACAGACTACATTGTCATTGATGACAGGGAATCGCAACATGACGCCAGCCCGCAGAAGCCACTTAACACAGACGGCATATTTGAAGAACAAGAGCTTTCCGATATCAGCCCTCTCTCAAGTTCGGAGCTAGCTTCTCTCGGCATGAAGACTGCCTCTTTTATTCAGAGTAGCAAAAACCCTTTTGAGACACTTGGCAAGCTAATGCAAGACTTTCCAAAATTCTCTGCATCGATCTCTGCGCACAATGTGTCAGCCAGCTTTTCTGAAGAATATCAACGAGGTCACATACAGCGTGTGCCGAGAGGTGTTAACGCCTTGTGGATGAATGGGTTACAGCTGATAGAACGCCAGATCGAACCGTATGCTCTGGTTGAAATGCTCCGTCGTGAGCGGAAGATCATTGATACAGTCCGCAAGCTTGGGTTTGACGGAGCTGACGCGATATCCTTACTCGGGCATGAAAAAGTCGCAGCAGCCAAGTCCGATGCCGGGGATTCTATACGGTATGAGTGGACCGACAGAGCAGAAGAAGGCCACGCTATCATATGGTTGAATGATCTCGAAAAAGATGCGCGCTATGCCCAATACCCAGATGAGTTGACTTCTGTACATAGCACCCGCGAACGCCTGTCTTCGCCTGATACTAACCATCTATAGCTGCTCCAGCGCACTTTCCCGGGACAAATCCCCCCAATTGCCAAGAATATTTTCAATGTTGTTGCCGCCGTTGACTTTGCAGACGAAGATGATTTGGTGATAGTGGCTCAGCTGGTAGCTCTTGTCGGCCGTGGTGTTCCTGTTCGTTTTGGTATTGTACCTGTCACGCCAACTGCAGAGGCATCGAATCAGGCCAAAATCATTTATCATTTGGTCGATACATATGGTTTCAGTGCACTTCGAGCCTATTTTGAAGGCCTTGGCGAGATTCCCAATTCGGCCTTAGCTGAAAACAGCTTCGCTCAGGCTATCAACGATTTAACTCCAGCTGCTGACACCAATGCACGGGATTTCTCAGAAATTCTCGAAAGTAGCGAGTTTGACACCCACCTGAAAATGTCCACTCAATGGGTAACTAGACTCAAAGCTGCGGATAAGGCAGCACCGGTCTTCTTTGTCAACGGTGCTTTAACCTCGCGGTCTGGGAACTGGCTGCAGGGCATGAGCATGCAACTATCTGAAGATCTACAGACTGTTCAGAAGGGTGTTTATCATGGTATTATTGCGGAGGATGCATGGGTTCCGGAAATATTCTTGGATGGAGCTTTGACTCGTCGCAACCAGTATCTTTCTGTCGATGAGGCTCATCCACTGCGGATCTTGGACGTCACCAGACTGTATGGAGACCATGCAGACTTATTCAGTATCATTCCATTGCAGAAGGGTGACTCGAAAGTTGCAAAGGAGGCATGGGCTGTTATAACAGTTGTTGCTGACATGACCACTTCGCACGGCGTTGAACTCTTCATGGCGGCTTCGAAGTTCCAACAAAGCAACCCTGGCATTCAACTTAGCATTATCCATAACCCTACTACAGCAGTTGGGGCATCTGCTGTCAACAGTGCTTTGAAAGCCGAGTCTGAGCTCTTCCGTCTCGACACCAGTGCGAAGATCACAAACGTTGTGCGAGACTTGAAGACGAGCTCCTCTAGCGACTCTTATACCGCTCCACTCAAACAATTCCTCTCTTATGCCAACCTTCAGTCTGGCAGCAGCAGTATACTCCTCAACGGACGCATAATTGGCCCAATCGCTACCCAAGACTCATTTTCAGAAGAAGATTTTGTACAGCTTCTCGCACTTGAGCAAAAATCCCGAATCCTCCCCGTTTTCGAAGCTCTCGATGATCTTGGACTAGGCGACAAACTTTCTTGCCCTTTGTGCGCCGCGAAGCTGACCTCGATTACCGCCCTTTCAACTATTTCTGACTTACCGGAAGGCATATTCGAGTCATCTTCATCTATCCGATCATTGATCTACAAAAAGTGGGATGCGAAGCACACAACAATTGAAGTTGGAGATCCGAAGAAGGCAAGTATTCATCTCGTTGCTCTGCTCAATCCGTTAAGCGAGCAGGCTCAGAGATGGGTGCCTTTGTTGAAAGTTCTGTCTGAGCTTGATGGCATTTATTTGAAGCTGTTCCTCAATCCCAAGGAGAAGCTGGAAGAGCTGCCTATCAAGCGATTCTTCCGCTATGTCCTTGAATCAAAACCTTCATTCAGAGAAGACGGCTCAATCAAAGGCGCAGAAGCTACATTCAATGGTCTTCCTTCCGAAGCCCTACTTACGCTGGGAATGGATGTGCCGCCTGCCTGGTTAGTGGCTGCTAAAGAATCTATTCATGACTTGGACAATATCAAGCTGTCCTCCATCAAGTCCGACGTGGACGCAACTTATGAGCTGGAGCATATTCTCATTCAAGGTCACTCAAGAGAAGGAAAGTCGAGCCCGCCTCGGGGTGCTCAGCTGGTCTTGGGAACAGAGAAAGAGCCACATCTGACTGATACCATCATTATGGCCAACCTCGGCTTCTTCCAGTTCCAGGCCAACCCCGGTATCTACAACATCCATCTGAAGGAGGGCCGAAGTGCGGATATTTTTGAGATTGAGAGTGTCGGGGCACAAGGCTGGGAGGCCGTTCCGGGAGACGAAGGCACCTCTCTAGCATTGCTTGACTTCCAAGGCACAACCCTTTACCCCCGACTCACTCGCAAGGCGGGTATGGAAGAAGTTGATGTGCTTGAGGAAAGCGATGGCGCAGATGATGGGCTTGTCTCGAAAGGTTTCAAACTGGCCGAGGGTTTCTTGGGCAATGCATTGGGCAAGAAATCGGCGTCAGAGTTGGAACACGCTGAAATCGATATCTTCTCTGTTGCTAGCGGTCATTTGTATGAGCGAATGCTCAACATCATGATGGTCTCTGTTATGCGTCACACAAAGCATACCGTCAAGTTTTGGTTTATTGAACAGTTCCTGTCGCCATCCTTCAAGGAGTTCATTCCTCATCTTGCTAAGGAGTACGGCTTCAGGTATGAAATGGTGACCTACAAGTGGCCCCACTGGCTTCGTCACCAAAAAGAGAAACAGCGAGAAATTTGGGGCTACAAGATCTTGTTCTTGGATGTCCTGTTTCCCCTCTCTGTTGACAAGGTCATCTTCGTGGATGCTGATCAGATTGTACGAACCGACATGATGGACTTGGTCAAACTTGATCTCGAAGGAGCTCCGTATGGCTTTACACCCATGTGCGACTCTCGAACCGAGATGGAAGGGTTCCGGTTCTGGAAGCAGGGCTATTGGGCAAACTATCTCCGTGGACGTCCTTACCATATTTCTGCGCTTTATGTGGTTGACCTGCGCCGCTTCCGTGAGATTGCTGCCGGCGATCGCCTTCGACAGCAGTACCAAGCCCTATCTGCGGATCCCAATAGTCTTGCCAACTTGGACCAGGACCTGCCCAACCACATGCAGTTCCAGCTTCCCATTCATAGCCTGCCTCAGGAGTGGTTGTGGTGCGAGACGTGGTGCAGCGACGAAAGCCAGAGCAAGGCCCGCACCATTGATCTCTGCAACAATCCTGAGACAAAGGAGCCGAAACTCGATCGCGCCCGCCGACAAGTTCCCGAATGGACAGAGTACGACGACGAGATCTCGGCGTTGGCCAAGCGCGTCAAGACCGCGACAAGCACCGACCATAGTGAACAGTCAGCAGAACAGGAAAGGAACACCAAGAGCCGTAATTTTGAGGAGCCGGTCCATACCAAGGACGAGTTGTAACAGAACCAACGGCGGCGCCTCAGCACCCACTATTCATTACGATGAAAACTGTTTTGACTATATTTTGTTTGTTGCTTTCTACTGCCATTTACATATAAATCACTCCAGGAACAATAGATTTTCGACTTTAGCCGTGTTTCATTTAATGTAGCAACTATAGCGTTATCTCATTCATGTTCTGTAGGGTCTGAATAGCCCATCCGGCTCTCGTGAAATGTAAAGAATAAAGGAGTGAGGGGCAAATGATGTGCAAGAAGAGTACAGCGAGACTTTCAGAGCTGCCAAAAGCGATGCGGGATCGCAAATAAACAGAACGCAGTAATTCTCGCGTCATGGCTCGTCTACCTCCATGACGACTGAGAAAAGAAGAGGGGGAAGAAAGCCAAGTAGCGGTCCAAACGGCGGGAGATTTGGGCGAAAAAATCAAAGTTAAAGAAAATCACACTTCCTAGAATCATGAAATCAGAACCAAACTTCCTGGTACTTTCTGCCATATCCGAGTGTTCTCACCAGTATTCCACTGATGCCAACGCAAACTCTTGAAGAGCAAAAAAAGTTCATTCCATCGTATACAAAAGCAGTCAAGAGCGTGTTTGCAAAGCTATACTTGGAATGATTTGCCATGCAGGGTATCTTCATTCCCACCAGTAACATAAAATACCAACTTTGGGAGAGGGTATGAGCCGACGGCTCCAAAGACCCCTCAACCCCCCGGGTGTGCGTAAGCAAGTGCAGAGAGAACAATTGTGAAGGCAAAATCTCAACAGCGCCAAACTGCGAAAAAGAAAATCAAAATGGAAAGCAGAAAAAAAAACGCCTCGTGTATGTGATATCGTGTGCTGAGTAACAGGTTCATCCGAGCAAACAAGCAGTAAATAGAAGAAATCGAGAAAACAAAGGCGATAGAAGAGATATAGGGTGGTATGCCATGAGATATCGACAATAGGTTAAGCATTGAGGCGCCAGATCAAGGTGGGCTGGTTTCTCGCTCTTCCTGAATTGAGGCCATGCCCGCCCCGGCACTGCTGGTGCGATTTGCTTGCTGGTTAGCGGTGGATGGGGACAAAGCATCTGCGGAGGCCGACGTCTCAGCCACCGTTGCTGGTTTCTTCGCTGGATGATCAGCGACGTTTGCGCTTGTCGGCATATCTTTGTGGAGCGGTGACGAGTGTATTGGAGAGGCAGACTTTTTGCTTTGATTATCACCATTGCGCAGGGAGTTGCGTGGAGAAACTCTGCCCATCTAAGCACAAAAGATTGTTAGCGTATTGCGTAGGCTGCAGTCATTGCAATGCTTGAAGACTCACCTGCTTAGCCCAACGTAAACCACAACTGTTACAAAGGTCTCGCTGGCCACTTGGTCCTCTGCGCCATTCCGGGGTATTGCGTGTGTGGCAATTGGCGCAATCGCGAATGACATTGCCAACACCCTTGCGTCTCTTTCTCTTCTTCTTGCTTGACAACAGACCACCAAGTTCTTCGGCCAGGATTCTGTTGACTTTTTCCATTTGCCGAAGCTCAAATTGCCAGCTGGAGCACTTGGTTGTCCTTAGCTCGTCAAATATATTATCGTCTGATGCAAGTGCCTCATCTTGGTTACCTGGAGCCAAACCACCACCTGCAGGCTGAGAGATGTGGCCGTGTACCGATCTGCTGGAATTAGAGCCAGCTGTCGAGGCTGCGGGCGCCAAGGCTCTGGAGGAAGCTTTCAAAAGTTTCGTTTGCGCAAGCAGAAAGGATGGTTTTTGTCCTTCAGCAGCGTCGCCGGGATAGAGTGTCGTTTGAGCCTGAAGTCCCTGCCCACGTCTATTGAGCACCTCATGTTTGCATGTTACTATTTTCCCACGTCGCGCTTTTTCCAATGTGCGTCCGAACTCGGCCCTCGAGTCTTTGCGCATTAGTTCTTGGATACTCGTAGCGACAAGAGACTCCGGCTGCAAGTCAAGAAGCGACCGCACATTCGATGATACATAAAGGAAAGTGCCGGACGTCGAAAGCTTGGTCCACATCTCACTGTCGCCAATGCCGCCATTGGACTCGATGTTCCGGCGACTGATGGAAAATACAGGGCGTTTCCTGCCAACAAGAATAATGCACTTGCGGCCTTTGCCTTGCTCAACATACAGAGACCCGTGGCTCTCAAACCATGTGTATCCACTTTGCTTTCGTCGAATTCTGAAAACAATATTGACCTGGTCGCCAGTGGTCGCATCTTTCAGTTCTCGTGTAACAGGAACAATGTCAGACGGGTGACAAATGGATGATAACGAGTTGCCAACCAATTCCGCAGCGTCATACTCCAGGACACGTTTGCAGGCTGGAGAGAGGTAGAGAAAGAGACCTTTAAGAGACAGTACATGAATGACGTCGTCGCAGTTCTCCAGAAGCATCTTATCCCATGATTGTCGGTGCCAGTCTGATGCAATGCCCTTCGCATTGAACTGCTGCAGGATGGTTGAGACATCATCAACACCCAAGGTCTGGCCATTATCAGCCTCCCAGAAGGCGGAAGTCGGCGGTGTCCATATATACTGCCCAATATCGCTATGTTTGTAATTGACGGCAACGCCGCCGAACTCGGAGCCAGCAATAGCATCAGGACATTCGACCAAATCAATCTGAAAGCCGATAAAATAGCGAACCTCGTCCGTATCCCAAGGTATTGGGATCATGGTGAGAAGATTCAGAAACGGCTTGCCACCCTTGCGATAATTGATCAGGCTTTGCTGGACCTCCGTTCTCTCTTGAACCATTTTCTTCAAGTTGAAAACGGCACCGTTATCGACAAACTCGCGTTTAGTACCCGCTTCCACCTTTCCATCGGGTGACTGAAGGAAACGGCAGTTTTGACCAACAATATCGTGGCTACTATATCCAGTCAAGTTTTGAAAGTTATCAGAGACATATATGATCGGGCAGTCATTCATGGTGACGTCGCACACGACGAACGCACAGGACATGTCGACTGCTCCTAGTTGAATCTTGGCATTCTTTCTGGACGCCACAAGCCACAGCGCCTTGAGCATATCAAAGCCGCTCTTGGAATAGATGGATTTTTCGCGAAGCTCCTTGGAGTTTCCTGAAGCGTTTGGTGTTGTAGCAACAGATGAGACGCTTGGTTGAGTGGCGGCTGTTGAGGAAGTCTTCTCTTGAGCGGGGGATACATTAGAACCGGCCGATGAGACATGGCGGGAGAGTGGCGGTATAGCTTGATCAACTGTAGAAACAGTTCTACCAGGCCTTGAATCGTGGGCTGTATTCTGCGGTGCCTCTAACTGGTTCATCTGATGTGGCGCGGAAACTGTAGCGTCTGGCGGGTTTGCGTAACTAGTATACTGAGCAGCGTTATTGAACTGCATGGCATCGCTGGGAGTCATGGATAACTGCATGGGGTTTGGTGAGGTTTGACCGCCCATAGTGGTGGTTGTTGATGGGCCAGCATTCGTAAACATGGCTCCCATGTTGATATTGGCAAACTGAGCAGACACAAGGTTGCCCATGGCATCGGGTGAGAGCGTCGGAAAATTGTTACCGTCGGCCATCATGTTGCCCATGTTAGAAGTATCGATCATTGGAAAGTTATTGAGCTGCTGTTGCGAAGGCTGAAATCCCATGAAGTTGTTAGAGCCGTTTGTGGGAGGTGGATTCATGGCTCCTTGGTCGGCAGCCAACGACATGCGCCTGGCATTTACGTCGTCAGCCAACTGCTGCGGCGCAAATCTATGAGAGGCGCTCGCACGGCGTTGGAGTAGGGATGGGTTGCCCATCATTTGGCCGTCAAAGTTGTTGGCCCGCGACATACCCATGCCTGCGGGCATCTGTTGCTGCTGCCGGGTCTGCTGAGGCTGATGATGGTTTGAATTGTTTTGCTGCTGCCTCTGCTGCTCCTGAGGAGACAGCTGGCCGGGAGGGTAATATCCTTCCATCGCGGCAGCATCTGGGCCGCAAAGCTTGGGGGGAAAATGCGTCTGACGAGGATGAGCTCGGTCGCAGGAGACGTGATCGTTCGTAGCGGTGTTTACGGTCGGGCCTGGAAGCTGACAGCGCACATGGGGGTGTGCAGGTAGGCCGCTGACACTCGTCGAAGAGACCTCGCGGTACTGGACGCTGGAGATGGACGATGCGCAATGAGTATTGGATGCTCTGGCGAACGTGGGCGAGCGGCGCAACCTTACAGCGGAGAGCCGTGGCGGGATGTGTCTGGCGGAGCAGAGGCGCCCCTCTTGGATAATTTCTCGGCGGGTTAGCAGATTTCGTGTCGCGGACGGTGGGCTGGCCGGGCTTTCGTATGTGGCTTTATCGACGTTTCATTAATGAAGAAACGCGCGCGGCATCGTTTGCGAAAGTGTAAAAGAAGCCACAGCCAAGATTGTTGCAAGGGCGCCGAGCTGGCACGCCGAGCCACGAGGAAACCAGAGGTCCCAGTAAATGATTACATATTGCACGCCCACACGCAAACCACCGCCAAAGGCCCAGGACACAATGCTGTGCCCGCGCTAACGAGAGCCAGCCTAATTCGCCCGCTAACTAAATAGGTAGTAACTTGGCTAGCGGCCAAGCACCCTGCTGGCCACCTCTTCCACCCACCGCCTCAGCTCCAGAAGCCTTCCCAGCGGGTCCGGTGGCGGGCTCCTTAAACTGCTACTGGCCGAAAATGCCTTGCCCCAAAGCCATCCTGTATTATTATTCCCGGCCGCAGCGTGCACTTTGCGCTGCCTGGCTGGCTCACGCTCAGCCTGCTTTGCATGCCAGTTGGGTGGTAAAAAGGTAAGAGAATTTATCAAAGGGTTGGCATTGAGTGTCTCTTAATCTCTCATTCTTTCCTGCGAAGAATTGGCCGTTTATTCCTTGAAAGAAGATAATTAAAAAAAAACACCAATTGCAAACTAACTAATATTCCTAAGTAGCTCTTCATATGCAATACAGCGTCATTGCTGTCGGCTCAAGCACTTTCAACGAGAGAGATGATGTCTATCTTACCTCACGCTACAATCATTTGTCATATCCCGTTTCCCTTTCCTATGTAACCGCCAAATCTACATCTCTGCACTGAGTGCCCTGCACCACCTGCTTGTCTAGCTAAAGAAGCCCATGATTGTGCGCTGAGCATCCTGAGAAAACTGTTGTAGCAAAGGCATGGGGTCTACGTTAGCAGCAGTGAGCATAGTCTTGGTCGCTGCGGCGACTCTGTTGGCAGTCTGACCGCGCAGCGTCTCAGCTTCGAGAGCCTGTGCGATAAAGACAAACAGTTTGGACGCCTGGCCCATGACGATGGGGTTGCCCCTACGAGGTTGTGTTAGCACTCCTTTGCACATCCGCGCTTGTGATTTACTTACTGGTCAATGAGCTCTGCAAGGTAAGCATAGGCGTAGGGAGCGGCCTCCTCGTCGTTGGTAATTGGCAGTGTTTCGATCCACTGCGTGATGACAGACTGCAAATCCCCAACGCTGCTGGCATTGTAGTGTAGGATCTTGGCAATAGAAGCACAGGCGTTTTCCGTAGCATAGACGTTGTCATCATTTCGTGCATCAGGGATTTGTGTAGCCTGGAACAGGATTGGCAGAGCATTTCCCAGGAATTGAGACCAGGCAGCGCCTCCACGGTGAGCAGCAACACCTACGCCATAGGCAGCAGCTTGTCTCACAGCTGGCGAGGGATTCTGGCATCCATCGATCAAGGGCTGTGAAATATAGTTTGCGTATCTCACGCTTTCAGGGCCACAGTATTCAAGCACGTCGTCCATGATACACAGACCCCACTGGCGCTGTGTAGGATCAGGAGACGTAAGGAATCCTTCATACGTAGACAGGAGCTTCTCCCATGCCGGAAGGAAAGAAGCGCCGTGGTTCTTGAAGACGGAGTGAAATGCTTTGTTCATATCAGACAAAAGAGTTTGATCATCCTCAATGGCAATCAGTGTCTCCTCTGCTTCATCTTCCACGTCATCAGCTGTGGCACCCTCTCTATCCTCTGCACGCTGGGCAACACGGTCCTTATAGTCAACAATCGTTGAGTGAACAGCATCCATGAATTTGGTCATGTGTTCGGCGGTGAGGCAGTCCTTGCCAACCACTTCAACAGACTCGTAGAAGCACTGGTACATCTCGGCCAACGTATCAATAGCAGGCTCAGCGGCCAGCACCTCAATAAGCTTCTCCACACTTGCGTTCCACAGACCGGCCAACTCGTTGGAAGGGCTTCCGTACGCCTTCTTGTAACAGCTCAGAAGCTGGGGTACCAGCTTGGCTGACATGTATCTGACAGGATCGTGGAAGAAGAAGGCCAAGCCGGGCAGGGCAATCTTCTCCATGATGTTCGCGACATACGGGGCAAAGGCACCCTCAAGCACCTGCGCATACACGACAAGTAGCTCGATTGCCATGTGCTTGTCTTCCATGGTGCTAGTTCTGATGCCAATCATTTTGCCCTTGACGGGAACAAACTCCCAACCTTCCTCACCCTGCAAAGCCTCTGCTTCTTCGTCGTCGTTCAAAAGCTGAATATCGGCCTTGGCCATCGCAAGCTCGAGGAGGGGAGGCATGACGCTGTTCATAAAAGGCACGAAGTCAGAGCCAAGAACGCGGCACATGCGACCCCAGCAGTGCATCAGATACTGTGCCTGAGGGTCGTCGGCATCGGTGATGCTGCCCTGGATGTTCGCCAGAAGGTTGACAAGAGTCATGGCATCCTGTCCAAGTCGCTCTTTTCCAACGGCAATAGCAATCAATGTGGCACATTCCATAGCCTTGGCGCGAAGGAGGCGATATTCCCTTTCACTTTGGTTTTGCAAGACGTTTACCAGAAGCGGCATCAAAGTGTCATAGTACTTGGAGAATGCAGCCTCAGCAGCATCGGCAATCGTCGCAATAGTGGAAAGAGCTTGCTCCTGCACATATCTCATATCGCTCTGGAGGAGGTTGAAGAGGTGAGACAGCAGGTCATCCAGGTATGGCTCCAACGTGGATTTCTCGGCCTCTTCACAGAAGTTGACCAGAGCAGCGGCACCGTGGGACTTAACTCTCGCCTCGGGCGAGTCCAGAACTGGGATGATGGCCTTCAGGACACGATCGTAGTACTCACTTTGCATGGTGGGGGCAAAGTCCGTGCTCATCTGACCTAGAGCGTTGCAGCCGGCCCATCGCACGCGAGGATGAGGGTGCTGCAGCGCAGGAATGACGAGATCCAAAACTTGGTTCAGTTCACCGAGCATGAGATCACGGCAGCCTTCGGATATAGCAGAGATGGCCATCAAGGCAGCATGTCGGTCCTTCCAGCCAGACTGCATCATGCGGGGCAGCCAGTTGAAGGTGGGCGCAAGTATGGTTTGTCCACCGAGTTTGTTGGCAAGTCGATCCATGGCTTGCTCTCCAGCAACATGATTTTGATCGCTCTCATCCTGGTCCAGCTATGGCGCAACTGTTAGCATCAATCTGACTCCTGGGGTCTTGCTAATTCTTACATCGTCGGAAGCCAACCACTCGGCGGCATCGTCGTCATCTTCGCCAATCTCGGTCATTAAGCTCAGGCATTGGGTAATCATGTCTGTGGTGAAAGACGGGTCTTTTCGGCACATGGACGGAACGTATTCGGCAAATGTGGCCATGAGCTCGAGGGCGTTCTGTCGGCAGACATCTTCGAGTTCCTTGTCCTGGATAACGGAAACGCAAAATTGGACAAGGTTCTGGAAAAGTTGCTTGAACATTTTAGGAGCAATCTCTGCCAACTCAATGAGCGCGACGAGAGCTTTGCTGAGGTGGTCGGAGTCCTGAGAGTCTTTAATTGGCGGAAGGATGTTTAGAACATCTGATACCAAGGCGAAATACTTGGTTCGCTCCTTCTTTTCGATGGTTCGGAAGAAAGCGGCGAAGGCATCCATAGCAGACAGGCGGACCTGAAATAGCGTGTAAGCGGTAGTCAGGAGTATAAGATAAATTCTCTCGGACTTACATTAACGGCATCATCTTTGAAGCCCTTTTGGAAGGCGAGAAGGACAGTATCGGCCTGATCATGTCCAATAATATCAGGAGTTGTGGCAAACACGCGGTAAGCGGTCTCACGCTTGTCGGCCTCGGGGGCTTGTGTGAGCTGGAAGAGAGCCTGCAGCACTTCCGTCCAACGGTCGCCTGCAAAGAGTTAGCACCATACTACAGAAGAAACCCGTACATTCAAACGACAACTCACGGTTTTCGCTGTATTGGCGCGCAATTTCGGCGACAGCATCGCCAATTTTGTTACGAACAGTTCTGTCCGTCTCACTACCTAGGGTTTCAAGGAGCTTCTGGCGAATGACGGCAGCTTGTTCTTTGGAGATGGCGAGGAATAAATCGACTGTCTGGCCATTGTCGAGTTTTCTGGTTTTGGAGGAGATTCGTCGAAAAAGCAAGGCGGCAAACGATCTTGTCTATGACGGGTTAGTCGCAGGTATTGGGTTGCTTTTGACGATCGATCGGACCTGTTCGTCTCCGGCGCCTTGGATCTGCTCAGCAAGACCCATGAGGAGGATTTCCGGGCGCGCAGAAGTCCAGTTATTTTGCAAATGCTCTTCGGCGCTCGATCGGATGGAGTTGTCGGCGGACTGCAAGCCCTGGAGGAGCTGAGCCAGCTCGGCGTGGATGTCGGCAGATAGAACTGACATGTCGGCGGCGGAAGCAGAGGCGTGTGTCGAAGTTTTTGTTGAAAGATAGTGTGACGATCCAATGGCCGCTGAAATAGGAATTTTCACCGCGCCTTGGATCTGTTGCTGGCTAGAAGGCAAGCAGCAGCTGCGTGAAGATTTGAGCGGGGGAGGGGAAGGGTCGCTTGACAGCCGCACCAGATCGCTTGGGGTGTTGCTGAATTCAGCTTCAGACCAAACCTGCTGAGAACAAAGATTTTAGAGGCGGAAAGGTCCAACAGGAGTCTTGCGCCAGTAGGCAGTCAAGCAATTTGAGTTTGTGTATCCGGACGCGCGCTGTAGCCGCGAGGGGTTATGGAGGGGAAGAGGGGAGGAAAATTGCCAATAATTTTTTGTACTTGTTTAGCTACGCCAGGCGGCCAGAAAAAAGTAGTCTCCACCAAGAAGAACAAGGAAGATTGCTGGAGATGCTCGCCCCTGTCCTTTGTGATTTAGTGAGTGGATAAAGAGGAAGAAAAGCTGGAGCAAGCGGTATTAACAGAAAGAGAGAGAGAAAAGCATTTCTCTTTCACAAATTCTAGCCTATTTTGGCGGTTTTCATGGCCCAGGCAGGCTGTGGGCAGGCCCTCCTTGTCAAGGGCTGCTTGTGGCGGCACAGTGACAGCGTTTTTTTTTTCTGTTTGTGCTGTGGCGCGTGCACTGGCTTGGCTTTGGCCAAATCGCGACTTGCATGGCTAACTAGCGCCATGTACCAAGTCTACCAGAGACATGAGGTACCTACCTAGGTAGGTATTTATTGGAGAGCTACAGCTACGCGTCTGCATGATGTAGACTGCTGTATCGCCTGGCTCCCCGATGGCAACTAAAACATGCAAATCTCGCATGTTCCAGCAGAGTCGCCACCAGTTCAAGAAGACAGCGCCACGGGTTCCGCAGCGACTAACTAGGACAGAGAAAAGGTCCAATCATTACTTAGCGGAACGAATCTTGAAAAGACTTGCTCTCCTTCACCGCCCTTGCAGCTGCTGCAACACCCACGCGAAAGCAGCGTACTAAAGCTGGGGTTGTGCTGGCGGATTATTACGCTCAATTGCAATTGGCCAGGATTCTGGCGGACTGGCTTACCAGCAAAGTTGTATACATGGCAGGAGACGGAGCACTGTAAGCTCATGCTCATGATCGACGCAAATGCACCTAGCCGCGGAATGGTGTGGAATGTAATTGCTGTTCAGTATCACAAGTTTGTTAGGTATAAGGTACTACTTAGCAGGTACGGAGTAGCCCCAGGCGGCTCCAAAGTACTCACTACTTAACGTACCTACCTTTGCATAAGTAGACACCGTGACATCCAAACTAATACTAATTATCTAGGTTGTTAATCAATAAGGTAGCCAGTGCTGGTAATGTAGTGGGGCACGTAGGTAGTTTGCGTAGTTGCGTAGTGGCGTACCTACCTAGGTACTTACCAGTTCGTTCAGGCTTCGTCTTGTACGCAAAGCCTTCGAAGAAACAAGCGCAATGCGTTTTCCTTGCGCAGCTCCTAAACAACCAATCTCTTCTGGCATCTATTATACTGGCTAAAGACAGCCTGGGGTTTTAACTGTATCAAAGCTGTGATTTAGACTTCATCTGCTGCTCACCAGCCGAACAACCCGCCATGGTCCCCGCCCCCGCTAGTTATTTAAGCAGAGGACCAGGGCTCCTCATTACATGCACGCGCGGGACAGTCACTGGCTTGACAAACACTTACATCACCATCACCATGGCATCTACATCAACAACCGGTGGGCGTGAGCCATCAGATCAAGGCGATGTTTCGCTAACAGATCAATTGTCTCCCGCATTCGCTTCTCCGTCAGCGCCTCGCCAAATCCCACAACGCAGCCCATCAAATTCCAATGTCCATGTATCCGGCCATCGTCAGAGCTTTGCTGAGAATATGCGCAACATGCCGTCTTCCCCGCGCCATCGACCCCCGTCCCTAACACATGCCGCCGTTCAAGAATTGATGAATAACCCGCCCTCGAAAAAGCACAGTAATCCCAAGTTCGCAGGTCGGGATTGGACAGACATTACGGTCGGCGAGCTCATTTCTCCAGAGGATGTCTGCTGGGTCGAGCTGGACGACAGCGTAGAGGAAGCGACAAAAGTGAGCTGATGGATATTATCTGTTCAATTTTTGCCAAGAAATACCAAAGACTAATGTTGTTTAGATTCTTCTGAAAAGTCCCACCAACGTCGTTCTCGTCCGCGATTCCAAGACTTCGAATACCGTCACATCTACTTTCGACTACAGCGACCTAAATACTTATCTTCTTATTGTCGTTGGCTTGACAAAACCCGAAGGCCATCAAGTCGCACTTTTTAATGAAATCATCTCCAAAGCCCAACAAGGCCAGAGAATACCTCTCCGTACCGTTCAACCAATGTTTGGTAGAGAGGCGACTGTACAGCTTGACGCAAGCAGCAATTTGGCCCAGGCCATTGAAATTCTGGGCAGTGGTATACACCGAATCGTCATATCAAACTTGTCTAATGAAGTCGTCGGCGTGATGAGCCAGCTTCGTGTTGCTGATTTTTTCTGGAACGAGGGCGTCAATTTTCCGACGATTGAAAGACTCTATCCCGCGCTGCTACGTGACTTGGGCATTGGAACCCAGAAGACTATTTCAGTCAAGTAAGATTTAATAAAACAGGCAGAAAATCAGTCACTAAAGCTTTATCGCAGCTCCGACTCCCCCCTCTCAGAGGCACTTACAACGATGAACGAAGAGGGGCTGACGAGCGTTGCTGTCGTGGATAATGGTCATAACGTTGTCGGCAACATTTCAACCAAGGATGTTCGACATCTCACAAGCACCTCAAGCGCGCCGCTTCTAAGCTCTTCCTGCATGCACTTCATCTCAGTCATCCTGAACGAGCGCGGCGTCGAAAAGGGTCAGGATACTTTTCCGGTATTTTATGTCAACCCCTACTCCAGCCTAGCTCATACTGTTGCCAAGCTCGTAGCAACAAGATCCCATCGCATGTGGATCGTCGAGTCCGCGTCACCCTCTCCCTCTGCTCCAGCAACACCACTGCTCGCAGCGCAGCCCTCTTCTTCGGGAGCGCCACCATCACCCGCGCCCGCAGTTGCGGTGCCTGCCTCTGCATTGGCTGGCTCCCGGCTTTCTGGAAAGTTGACTGGGGTCATCTCCTTGACGGATGTGCTCAATACTTTTGCCAAAACTACAGGCCTGAAGCCTGGTGATCCCAATGAACAACGCGCGAGACGCCGGCGTAGCTCGAGCAGCTCCATTCGTCCCAGTCTTGACTTGACTAGAGCTAGTACGGAGGCCCGTCGCTAGTGAACTTGATCTACTTTCTTTCCATCCCTCTGCAATTTACTCTCTGCGTGTTCATATACTACTAGAAAAGTTGGAAACGAAATTCGCGAGGTTGGCCGAATCGCAAGCGGGCGCGTGCTTATTGATGCAATGTAGCAATGCCGTGGATGCACATGTACTTTCTCTCTTTATTATTATGAATACTTTCATATAATGCAGTTCGCTTCTTTTATCTAAAATTGTAGCTGGACATTTCTCCTTCTCCTTTCTTTGCTCGCTTTTTATCGGCCAAAGTGCCTGAGACGGTCGCGTTCTGTTAGCGAGCAAGTGGCAACCCCCACATTTGACTCACACTGACTGCTGGGACGGTGTCCTCGTCATTGCTCAGTCAAAGCTTCGGCGTGAATATCACCTACTTTCCATCCTGCCCGCCATCGCATCCTTGCTATTCAAACATGAAATTTTTGTTCATAGCTCATCGCCGCTCATTGTTTTAAATTTGACTTTCTGCTCTGCCTTACTTGCAATTATCTCTCTTTGATAGACCGCTCCTCGCACTTGCTAGCCTCTCAGCCCCGATTGGCAAAATCTTGTCGGCCGTCTGTCATTACAGGCCTCAGCTGTCTGCTCTTTGCTCTGGGTTTGGCGAGTAGAATTCTTCATCTGCATCGTTGGCTTTTTACGCGTTGATTGCGACCAGCAGCATACATTATCTGCTTGCGAACTCATGTCTGCCTCAGCCTCATGCATCCTTTGTATTCTTCCCTGTTTGACAATTACAAAGCGTTCGGTCGCTGCAGTTCCGCATTATGATTGACAACCCACCATGTCAAGATGATATCTATCCGGCCTCTGGGTCGCGTAACCGCGACCTAGATATGCCAGCACTCTTCCAGCCCAGGCCTCAGTCTTGTCCGAAGCTTGGCGACTTTGCGAGTCTGCGTTCCGCCACAATGGACTTTCACCCTTCTCATCACATCCTGAGTCGGCAGGCTCCCTCTGGTGGCATTACGAAGCTCGGAGATCTCTCGAGGGTGGTGAACCAGCTGCGCGCCATGGAGGCAACGCCGAAAGTTGAAGATGGCGCGAGCTCGGAAGACTCCAGCGTTGCATCTCCTTCTAAAGCTCATTTCAGGCCTAACAAACCCGTCTCAGCTGCGACTTCTGGAAGCCATTCGCCACCCAGCAAAGCAAAGGCTTCATCGACTCTTTCACTGGCATCTTCGGTGGCCACATCAGCTACAAAGCAACTATCTGGCTTGTCCGAGATGTCTTTGCAAAGATCTGTGTCGGCCATGGAGCAGCGTACGCCGCGTACTATTCTGGCCAGGCCGAAAAAGTCTTCTTCACAGCTCACATGCATTCTTTCATACGAATTCTCCGACAAATCCCTTGTCATCCCTATATTTGATGCGGCGCGCACTGCGGAAGCAGCGCACCAATCCCTCACCAAATCTCTTATCCCGTATTGTACAGCGGATCGCCACTTGGCGCAGAAATTTCCTTCCAATGCGTTGCATGGCATTCACGTCTTTTTGGACATGTCGAACATTGAAATCAGCTTTCAGAAAGCATTGAAGAAGAGATACAATGTTGCAGATGAGGCGAGATTCTCTCCTCTGCCACGACTTAATCTGCAGTCTCTTACCGAGGTACTTGTTCGTGGTCGCTCAACACAGGGCCTGCATGTTGGGTGCTCTATTCTTCCCGGTCGAAAAGAACCTAGGTACGTGCAGGACCTGCGCAACCTAGACTACCAAGTCGACGTGAGGGAGCGCAAACGCATCGACAGTACCATGCCAAATACACCGCAGGGCAAACTGTCGGCCGGAGCCGCGTCAAAGTTCGTCTCCAGATACGTGGAAGACCTCGTCGACGAAACGCTACAGACGCGCATCGCGGAAGCCGTTATGGAGTATTTTCAGGAGCAAGGCACCATCGTCTTGGCTACCGGCGACGCAAAACCTGCGCAGTACTCGGACGGCTTCTTTCGATATGTCGAGAGAGCATTGCGCATGGGGTGGAATGTGGAGATTGTCGCATGGCACAGCAGCCTGTCTTCTTCCTGGAAGGATACTGACTGGACTGGCACATGGGGCGAGAGATTTCGCGTTATTGAGCTTGACAGCTTTTTATACGACCTTCTGGAAGTGCATTCATAATCCGCCCAACTCTCGCTCTGCCATCCCTTGGTTCAAGAACAATTCCTACGATGCGGAACACATATGCACACATCTTTCACCAGAATATCGTTAAGAATTTTGCTCTGTTTGGTTTTCGTTGCATGACAGTTTCTTGCATTTGAATTTGGATTTAGGAAACCTTAGATAAGGAAAAGAGAAAAAAATTGAACATATACTAGTTGAAAAAGAACCTGGTGGGAAAACGCCGGCCACTTCTCGTGCCATAGTTCAGTGGCAAATTTGTAGCTGATGCCTCGACTAAAGAAACGCCGTCTCATCGTAAATTTCGTGGCAAGTCGACTGTAGAAGGAAATCGCCACATTGCTAGCTATGCAATTCGTCATGCATGCGGCGCCACGCGACACGAAAATCTGATCCATATACTGTTATCCATGAACATAGAAAAGGATAATGACAAATGAATCAAGATTTTGATTGGAGACATTTACAGATCGCACTTGGCAATAGCGCCATTGATACCCCAAAACTGGTCCGCATCAAAGGTGGCAGCAGCCTTGGCTTTCCAAAGGTCGTTGAAGGCGGAGAAGAGGATAATGTCACCGGGTGTGGCGGCGAAAGCCTTTTGAATCGATTCCAGCGCCATCTTTTGGTTCTCAAGACCAGGGACGGCAAGACCATTGGCGACACCCTTGGTCGGCCAGCCGGTCTCTGTGACGAGAATTCGCTTAGAGGTGGGCAGAACAGACTTGACGCGGGCAATAGTGTCAACCAGCCAGCGTCCAGCCTGGGAAGCAGTCATGGTGCTATCGAAGAATGGATGTGCGTTCATGGCGCAGTAATCAGAGGCCTCACAAAGTTCGGGGTGGGCCTGAACCGCCATAAAGGTATCAACGGTCACGACCGGACCTTGGTAGCCAGCTGCGCGAAGAATCGACCGAGCAGACTTGACTGCGCTGATAATCTCACTGGGGGTCGCCTGGTTGTTGTTGACAAGCTCGTTGCCAACGCTGACGGTGTGGACCATATCCCAATGGCCGTTAATGCCAGCAATAATTTTGTTGGCCTCGTTTTGGACATCAGATGGCTGCCAGATACCAAGGAAGAGCTTCATATTCTTCTTCTTGGCAGCCTTGTACATCATGGGGACTTGGTCACAGTCAGTGCCATAGACACGAATGACAGAGTATTTTCCAGCCATATCATCCATGTCATCATCGATATCCGCCTGCTTCTTGCAATCGCCATTGGCACGGTATGGCGCATAAGAAACGCCAAAGAGCTCAGTAGAGTTACCGCTGGCAGATGTAGTGTGGGTAGGTGCGGGCACAGTGACGGTCTTGGTAGAAAATGAGGTCATGGTCGCTGTCACGGTTGGTTCGCTAGACAGGTGCAAGTTTCCAGCTACATATTCGGATGCCATGCTCAGCGGTAGGTGCAGGACTGTTTGGGTAGAGGTTGTGACTTCATCTTTCTCGTCCCAGACAACAACTTCGGGAATGTAGACAGCGGCTTCAACTTTGGAGTCGAAAACAACAATCTTTCCGTGAGGCCCTTCGCTACGGGGTTCAATTTGATCGATAGCTTAATTGCAAGTTAGACAAGAAAATCCAAATAGCGCGGATGATATCTTACGAGCAGGATGGCAAGCGACCAGTGGTGTCACCGCCAGGGCGGCGAAAAGTGCTCGTCCGAAGGCCATTGTGTAACAGGTATAGATAGGTAGCTCCAATCGAGTTGGGTATAATGAGAGTCAAGAATATAAGGTCAGCGATCGCGAGGGCGAAGAACGTAACGAAACTATTTTAGGGGTGTCAGTGGTAGGTTAAAGAAGAGAGTGTGCCAGGCATGAGCAAGGCATATAGGATCCAAGCAGTCCAAACAATCCAACGGATTTGGTTGCCATGGACATGAAATGAGTATATGGTTACATTTGCGCAATTTCGCACTTCTCCAAAAGCGTCAACAAACAAGAGGGCTCATGGAATGCGTCGCGCAAAGCCACTTGAGACAGCCAAGTGCAAGAGCGATGGAGGCGTGGAATGTTGGCCAGGACTGAGACACTGTTGGCGGCAATGGCGCACACTAGTTGCCCGCTGGACAGCGCAACGTAAATTTGGAAACATTAAAAAGCAGCCGAAATTAAGTTGCATTAGGCCCGTTATCCTATAGTTGGCTACCTAGCGTTTCTTGTAAGAAAAAGTATCGCAAACAATGGCTATCCTGGCAACCATCTTAGTCTAATGACAAAGGCAAGGATGACAAGCACCGTCGTACGCATGAGGTCTATCATAAAGAAGTTAGTGAGAAGCAATTCGATATTTTTATCTTCTTCCAATCCGCCTTAAGAGCTGGCATGCCGAATTCGCATCTGATGGCTGGCGTTGACGCTCATTTTCAACTGTGGCGGGATGTGGCACCACGAAGTCTTCAGTGGCATCTAGAAAGTTAAAGCAGATACGATGAGTAGCGTAGAATGATCTAGCCAAGCGCGCCAAGCCTTGTTTAGCGAGGTCGATTACCAACCTCTTCCCTGGGGAATGAGGGGTGGGCTTGCGCTGCTGCTATGCAAATTTGCATATGCTACAGGTGCGTCATGTAATGGCAGCTCTCAATAATTAATATTATGTATTTTAGAATATCTACCATCCACATTGCCATTACCGTCTTCCATTTATGTTACACGTCAATCGGTTAACCGTGATCGAATTGCGGCCAGGCTCCTGTTTTACATAGCCTTGCCACTGGGCTTTCGGGTCATGACTTTGCTAATTGCATTTCGGATGGTAACGCCAGCCTTCTCAATATCCTTCTTCGACAGCCCAGACGTAATGCAAACCTTCAGGGCAGGTTGAACAAACCAGTCATTCGTCTTTGAAGTCATGGCATTGGCATACATGCGGGTCTTGAGTCGAGAGATCATTACACCATTAGCCAACGACTAGAAAATGTTAGTTATGCAACTTGGAAATTAGAGTAGCGGTACTTACCTCGTCCGCACAATCCATCAGGACGCGTTCTTGATCATCAATGGTGAGATTGCGCGCTTTAATAACTTCAGGCTTCAAAACCAAGAGCATGATGGGGTTATCCAGGTTGCTGGTGCATGTAACCCATTCACTGCGAGGATCCAACTGAAGCTTCATAGTCTTGATATTCTCGCGGCACTGATTGACAATATCGGGATTTGACTGTAATAGGTGCACGGTCTCGCTAGCAGTCATCGCTAGCATGGCCGGGAGCGCCGCCGAGTAAGTATACGCGGACGACGTGATTCTCTGGTGTTCAACCACGTCCTTGGCTCCGGCGCAGAAGCCACCACCAGCGCAGAGCGGGCCGGAGAGGGAGCCGACAATCATGTCAACTTGCTGGGGATCAACATTCTGCGCTTCGGTTAGACCACGACCAGTGCGGCCCAAAACTCCGAACGACCACGTCTCATCCAAAATGATTCTGAATTTGTACTTTTCTTTGAGCTCAACGAGTTTAGGGAGATCGGTAGCATCGCCGGTCGTCTCGAATAATCCCTCCGTTACGACGAATCGGCGAGTCAGTTTCTTCAATTTGGCTTGCTCCTTGACAACCGCCTTCATTGCTCTTTCCAAGTCGTCCATATCGCCATGATTATACCACTTGATGTTGCTTCGCGACGCCTGGAGGCCTTTGCGGATAGAGTAGTTGACGCCTTTGTCCGCGATAATGACATCTCCTCTCTTACAAAAGGTCGGAATGACACTGGAGACGGTAGAGAATGACTGGGCATAAACTATGCAGCCCTCTGTGCCAAGGTATTCGGCAATGTCTGCCTCGGCCTTGACATGGACATCTTGGGTGCCGTAGAACTGTGGCGGACCACAAGGCCCAACGCCGTACGTGCGAAGCGTTTGGATCGCTTTTTCTTTGATTTGCTCATTCGAGTTGAAATTGTAGAAGTTGTATGACGCAAGATTCGTGACTGTTCGGCCGGTGGATAGCTTCACTTTCGGGGCCGTTGGACTGCAAAAGACTTGGTCAGTTGCGTGAAGCAAAATACTCCCTCGCCCTTTCTGCGGACACTGAACATACCCAACAATTATAGGAAGCTTTTCGCTCTCAGTTTCCTCTAATGTCGTTTGCTCTGACACCAACGGCTCTGGGGTCCAGTCATTAACCAGCTCTTCAATTTCCTTGACTATGTCAGTCGGGTCACGTTAACGACAAGCATTGTACAAACCTCCTCCTTGAGTTTCACGAAATTCTGCTTGTGCGTCGAGTACGATGGCGAAAGCAGATATCGGATGAAGAACAAAACTAGCACAAGTTCAATCGCAGATCGAACAGGGTCATTCTGATAGCTTGATTGGATGTAGCGGATCAGAACGGCAGAGCCGGGCACTTTCTGAAATAGAGACGAAGCAACACGTATCAAGTCGTGCGCTTGGCTGCTCAAAGCATCAAAATCCATGGTGGCCTCAGATGAACGAGTATCTTTTTCGATGGGCGTGTGCTGGGTGGCAGATTTGAATGGCTCTGGCCGAGAGAGCCGGGCCTTTCATTCTGGTAGGCGCGAAACATTGCTGCCAAGTGGATACCTCTCAGGGGCACAGCACCGACCGGGTTTTCCATGTCACTCAATCATGTGGGGCGTGTCACCAAATGCGCTACTTCCATCACCAGTGCACTTTTGCAGTCTGCCACAGCATTCTGGGCGGCGTTCAATTGGTAGGTAGAAGCCAAATTCTTCTGATTCCAGTAGCCGTCTTACACGGGACAAGTAAATACAGAACAACACTTGTTTATTAGCCCTATCCGAAACCAAAGATCAAAATAATAACAAAAACAACGTGAACAATCTAGTAGTCTGTACAACAATTTGTCAAGCCCCAAAACATTTGCTTTTCTAATAATGCATGTCTGAGCAGGTGAAGCTTAAAAAAGGCGCAGCTTCGAGGCATCATTCGTACTTGTGGCAGACGCACCGTCAGCCTTAGTGCCAGTCTCAGTTCTGTCCAGAGTATTGTTGTTATCCAAGCCCCAAGGCTGTAGAAGGCCCTGCTTGGCAAGGCCACCCTTGCCAAGAACGTCAAAGATGGTTGGACCGAGAAACTTCTTGCCGATGACGCCGGGGGCAATGGCAAGCGCAAGGAAAACAATAAAGAGAACGAAGTAAAGAATGGCAAAGCGGATAACACGTCTGCGTCGGAGCTTTGACTGCTTCATAGAATAGATGGGTGGGCGAATCTGACGACTATTGAAACGTTAGTTCTGCGATAATGCGATGGGATTGAGCTTCGCAAACATACCTAGGCAGCAACCAGAAGAGCATCATAGAATGTATCATGTCAATGCGCGGAATAAGCACAAAGGGAGCCATCAGGAACAGAATCCAATGTCCGAGGATAAAATCAGCGGAGAACATGCTGAGTTCCGTAATCTTGCAGAGGAATTCTCGCGCGGGCTGAGAGATCGAGTGCCAACCCATAGAGTACCATTTACCGTTCCAGAATGCGATATTAGACTGGTCGGTCTTAAACTCTCTCGTCAAGGCCAAGGAAACAATAAGCTTGAAAATGAAGCGCTGAATGCACATGGCAGCAATGATACCAGAGAGGGTCCTGGCGAAGTTGAATCCCTCAAGAACATACATAGCCTCGAAGAAGATGAGCATGAACACGGCAGCGGCGCCATGCGCAATACCAGCCAGTACGGGACCGAACTTCTTGCAGCACATATTCAGAAGTGGACCCATGCAACAGGCCATACCAAACATGGCGGCGAGAACACCTGCATTGATGCCAATGGGAGCAAAGGCGATGATGGCCAGACGAATGAGAGCACCGGAGGGCCCGATCTTGAAAGGAGGTTTAGGGTCAGAGTTGAGGTCCGCGGTAACGCCGGTCTGTGCGTTCATGAAAAGATAGGCGATTGTTGTGGTGGCGGCAAGAAGCAGTGGTGTAAGAATTTCAGTGAGGAACATGTTGGCGATTGCGGCGCGAGGAACATCTGCGGACATCTTCGCTGACGCATCTCCCATGACTTTGCGCTTGTATCCGGTAGTACGGGTACGGGAGAGGCGACAGAATGCAATCCAAGAAGAAGCATGCGAGCGTGAGTTACCACGAGACAGCCATCGAAGGAAGTCGCGGTAGTCGATGAAGAAGTCGGTCCAGGCAAACTGATGAGGGTTGTACAGGAAGGGCGAGATAATAAGACCAAGGAGAACGATCCAGAAGTAGGTGAGAGCAGGCTGCCACGCGGTAGAAGTGGCAAATAAAAGCATCATCAGCAATCTAGCACCAAAGTAGATTGATTGTCCAGCAAATCGCGAATACAAAACGCCGAAAGGAATGCGAGCAGTTGCAAAACCACGACCAGTACCAATGTATCTAGCACCACCAAATGCTAGATCCTGTTGAACTGAGTTGGCGTAGATCTGGCAAACGAACACTTCAAAGAATGGAGAAAGAGAGCAGAACTGCTTGATAAAACGCAGAGCTGCACGCCAGACACCACGCTCCGTCAACTCCTGAACAATAAGTGGAACGAAAGAGATGAAGAAAACGAAGAAGATAGAGATAATGCAGCGATAGATCCAACCCATCAACTCATCCGTGTTGGCGCATTTCGTGGGGTAGAGAGGATCCGTGATGGGCTTCCTGGTATCGTAATCGCAACGAATGGTTTCATGTCGAAGTGCGCCGACAGACATGAGCGTCAGCATGAATGACTGCACAGACAACATAATGAACATATTGTTGACGTGGAAACCGGCGTGCGCATAGTAGAAAGAGAGGAATCTGTCGAGCGGAAGTTGAGTGCCGAGGTAGTAGTACTCGCGAGAGAGCCACTGTTCTCCCATACCAGTACCAATCTTGGTTGTGAAGTTGAGAATAGAGCCAAAGCCAAGATCACGACCCTTACCGCATTGGTAGTATTCGCAATGCTTGATGCGTCCACCACGGACCAGCGCATTCATACCAGCGAAAATATCCTCATTCAGGTGCAGGCCTTTCTGGGCCTTAGATACACCACCGCGCGTTGTCATGAAAATACCGTTGAGGAAATCAGGATGGCCATAATGCAGTTTGCCACCAATCTGAGCCATTGTGCGGGCAAACAGCGTACCGAATGTTTGTTCCTTTCCGGCAGCCACGTCACCAAGAATACCAATATTCTCCGAGAAAATGTATTCACGCGCACCAAGAATGGCTACAGGAGTATGCACGTCATTCTTGACTCCAGGTGTGTATGGAGATTGGTTGTCTGACTTCATCTCTTCGAATTCTGCGAGAACGCTGCGAATCTTCAAGCATTCTTCCAAATAGTTGTCCTGGTTGGCATCGATGAGTTGAATATATTCACCTCGGTAGAAAATGATGGCATGGTTTTGATTGTCAGATTTACCGTCACCCAGTACCGGGTTACCAGAAAGCTGAACACGGAACTTGGGGCGCCTCATTCCATTCTCCATAATTTCAGAATGGCCATCGATGAGTGCAGAGTAAAGGCGAGGTTCTTCACCCTCAGCCAGTGGTGGTTCTTCATCCAAGTAGGCAATTTGAAGGTCGGGATAGGCGCGCAGTAAGAATTCAGCGTTTTCCATTTCTTCCTTCTTGAACTTCGAATAGCGCTGCATGGAAACGACGAGCTTAAACTTACGGCGAGCCATTCGTTCGAGTTCACGCTCCAATTTCTCGGAATTTCCACCAAACATTTGAACAACTTCAGGGTTCTCAACCCGATAGAGAAGCTTGATTGCGCGGCTGTAGTTCATGAAACCTGAGATGGTGCGATAAAGAGTCTGGGAGCGGAGGGATGCCCAGATACGGGTGCGGAGGGTATACTCGGGGGCTGAGGACTTGAAACCGATGCAGTAGAAAGGAAGGTCATCAATCTTGCTCTTTGCCGTGTCCTTTTCGCCCTTTTCTGGTTCGCCGTTCATTTGAGCCGTTTCATCTGCCAAAATCTTGGTGTCCTTGACAAAGCATTCCCATTCGTGCGGATGCAGCTGCTTGAGGTATTCCAGGAGAGTCACTCGAGAGTAAGGCTCATCTTCTCGAATAATTTCTCGAAGTGAAAGAAGGATCTTCTCGCTATAGTGAGGGATCATGACAGTAAAGGTAGGCATATTGTCAACGGGAACAGGCTCGGGAATAGGTGTAGAGAGTGATTGTGCGAAGAAGGAGATGCGACGCTCAGCCTCACTGTGGCTAGGAAAGAACTCTGTCTTGAACGAGTGATCTTCTTGTGAAACGAAGAAGGTTGGGGCACGTAATGTTCGCTTTCCTTCCTGCTCAGAAGGCACCTGGTGGTAAAGCAATTTCTGCACGTGATCAATTGCAAGCAAATGCTCACGGTACATTGAGATGATGATGGCGTTCCAGACTTGCGAAATGAGGACCTTAGGCTTGTACTTGATCTCCATATCGGTTGTCGCGAGGACCTTGGAGTAGATACGCTTCGGCAGTCGCGAGAAGATGTTGCGCCATGGGGTCCAAATCGAGGAACCAATGTAGAAAGAGCGTGCGATGGAAAAAACAGTGTTCAGGATGACGTAGAAGAGATAGGTATCCAGGAAGAAGAAGATCAAATCGGTGAACGTCATGAGAATGAGGACAATAGTAGGCTGATGCTTGCAAAGAATTTGCTGCGTGGCCGGATCGTTTCCGAAGATGCTATCACCCAAACAATCAATCTTCATAATGGAGAGGTATCTGATGGGATCACGGAAAGACAGAGTCAGGTAGACGTATGATTCGCCAAATTTCGCTCCAAAGACCGTTAGCCACAGGCCATAAGACATAGCCATATCGTTGCCAGTCAAGCGAGGGTAACTAGCTGTGAAAGTCTGGCTCGCGACGTAGCGTCTGGACTTCTTCGTAAGATAGCTGCCAAAGAGACCACCGAGGGGCATAACCGAGAAAAAGAGGAAGGTAAAGATGGCGATGATAAAGTGCACGATACCGATGGCATGATCGACGGTAGTGTCCTTGTTCCTCTTGTCTGGGTCTGTCTCGCCCTTGTTTCCATGGAACATGAAAACCTTGATACCAGGGGCCACGTTGAGAACAAGAATGACAATTAAAAACAGAAGTCGCTTCGTGAGATGCTGTGCTCCGGCCCATCGGCGCGGAACGTACGCCCATTCAGCCAAAGTAGCTAAGATTTGGATGAGAGAAGCGATAGCTCCACCAAAAGCAACGATAGAGAATTGCTTTGACGCCGGTGGCTGATTGTCCTTTTGTTGTTCGTACTTGTATGTGATGAGCGAGGGGGCGTTGTGAGAGGTGTAGAACCAGAACATGGTGAGATGAATAACCCAAATACGGTTAAAGTTGAGCAACAAATGGAACCACGAGCGCGATTCCTTGTAGGTCTTAAAGAAACATTTTTTCCAATTAATTTCCTTGAGCTTCAGATAGCGCTCGGCGGGCGGCAGGTCGACGAGTTTGCTCTTGTCCTCGAGAACGATACGTTCAATGCCTTCGGGGTACCAGAAAAGCTGGTTGCAATCGTCATAGCCGATGATATTCTTGTGGTCACGTTCCCTTCGGACGTAGACGCCGTTGAGAATTTCGTAGCCCTGGTCACGACAATACTGGTAAAGAGGTGTGATGACATTGTTGAGGAAAGTGAATTCCTCAACTGGCTCCACAAGTGCCTGACAGGCAGGCGAGTTGAGATAGTCATCAGCGCACTTGAAGATGAAGCAGAGACACTCCGGCATGAAGCGGACCTGGTTCGCCTCGCCCCAGCAGAGCAGGTAGAGTGCAATTTGGCGCACGCGGTCGTATTGAGACATGCGGTTCATGCGTGTCTTCCAACGATACTCTGCAGCCTCAAGACTGTCATCGCCTTCGAGCTCTTGGAGAGCCTCTGCCTCGTTTGCAGCGTCAGCTCCCTTCTTCTTGTTCTTCTTCGCTTTGCGCTTTCTGTTTTTGGTGGAAGCGTTGGCAAAGCCGACGGCATCATCCAAGTCGAGATGAGCAGCAAAGTACCATTTGCGGTAGTTGGCATTGTCACCTCCTATGTAGTCGGCGTGAAGGGAAAGCAAAGCCTGGTTTGGCGTCATACGAGACGCGCGCGAATCGAGGAGTGTCATGAGGTGGTCGTACATGTTGCGCATGCTGTCTCGCTGGAATCCAAATTTCGAGGCAAGGTCGAGGAATATATCTTCAATCTCTTCCTTTGAGAGTGGAATTTGGGCGTCCGAGGTCCATGCCGGGTAAGGCTCCTTGGAACGTTGGCTAGGCAAGCCATTACCATACTCCATGCCGTAATTGGGAGTCGAGGCTCCTGACGATCTGTTTCCGCCATAGGACATCTGCGATGACGGTGGGCGATAGCCACGACCACCCTCGCCGTATGCATTGTACTGTTCGTCGCCGCGACCGTAGTAATCCATTTCAGCGGCGCGAGCCATGTCAGATCTCATGGTGAAATCACTAAATGTCTCGGACTCTTCCTCCGAGGGATGGCGGCCGCCTTGGGCATATCCCTGGTTGTATTCACCATCGTAGTAGCCCTGGTTATTATTGTAGTAATCATCCTGATACTGGTCGTGGCCATCGTAGTAACCTCCGTCTTGGTGATACGGGTTGTTGGCATCGGCGTGATAGTATCCACTAGTGAGGTTAATACGGAGCAAGACGGGTGCAAAGGCTGTGAATAGTACTCACGATTCATCATAGTAGCCATCACCTTGGGCGCCATGAGCACCATGGTCGCCGTGAGCACCGTGGTCACCGTGAGCACCGTGGTCGCCGTGAGCACCGTGGTCGCCGTGACCCTGATCATAGTACTGGTCATCTTGATAGTAGTTATCACCATGACCGGCCTGGCCGTAGCCCTGGTCGTACTGGTCGTGGTGACCACCTTGCTGGTAACCAGACATATTTATTGATAGTGTCCGCTGTTGGGTCTTCGGTCAGTATCATGCGTGCGTTGGGCGGTCGGCCTCACATACAAACGGCTCTATGGAAGCATTTGTCGCGGTTTGATGAAGCAGAAGGAAGCGCGGCAAAGAAATATGTCGGATTGATGACGTGCACGCAGTTATTCGACTCGGTCACCTGGTTGCGATGCGAGAGCCACGGGTAGCGAAAACGGGTGGACAGTATCGGGAAAGAAATCAATGACGCAGGAAGCGAACGTCGTCGACGGCAGGACCTGCCTGTTAGTGCAGAAAGACTGCGGTTGGGAAACGAAGGTGGACAAGAAAGATAAAACGAGAGAAATTGTTTGCTATACGCGATGCGTGAAGCAGAATAACGGTTGAGACAGCGAAGGGAGGGTGTTGCCCATACAGAGCAGTAGCGTTGTCTTGTCTCCTATCCTGCAATGCAGTGGTTGAGTTGGAAAGTCGACGAATAATCCGTCACGAAAATCTCTGGGAGGAAGGGGGACCAGGGGGGAATGTGGCGGTGCCATCTTTCGTGTTCTGAGGGTGCCAGAGAGCGGGCTCCATGCTGCCAAACCACGCTGGGCACCCAGCAAGCAAGCTATAACTGCGTACAGTCGCGTTGCATTGCTGGGCACTGTATTGGTGGGTCGGCCTCCCAACCAAACTACGAGGTTTGTGCGGCAGCCCTGCCTGTATTCCAGGGGAAAATGCTTGCCACGCCCCACTGGCTCCGGCTTATCCGTCGATGGCCCATTCTTTAGCACAGGAAAAAATTAAAATAAAATGGGAATGGCAGGAAAAAGTGAAAAATCGATGGCCCAGGATCGTCCTTAGAATAGGGATTGTGCCTGGAAGCCAAGGCAGGCAGTCGATGCAGCCTCCCCATTGCAATTTCTCTTCCTTGTGCAGCTTAGCCTGTATAGGGCGCTGACTGTCATTCGCGGCCTACTCATGTAGGCCTGCTCGATATTGGCAGCGCAGTTATTGTAGAATCCCCGGAGCTGGACTGCATACAGACTTGGTATGCAGGTATTGTGTCATCACAAAGCAGGCCTTTCCTTGCTTGCTCGGCCTTCAGGGGCATAGTCCACTCACCAGCCTCCCTGCCTTGGACAGACAACGTTTGACTGCTGCAGGGGGCTGGCGAGCCAGCTGGAGTAGTGGCAGCAGCAAGTCGAATTGAGCACGATGATTGGCTGAAGCGGATCCAGCGGCGCGAGCCAGTGCTATAGATAGATTTTAGTGGTTAGAAAATGCCTCCTGGCCACACAGTGCGCATCAGCGTGACGCGCCCCGTGGGATTGCTCTGGAACGATGGTGGATGGATGCCTCCTGGCCAAAAGAAAGCTTTCCGCTGAGCGGGTGCTGGCTCCGCAGCGTCACGTACCATGCATACGTGCAAGAGATGCACGGCACCTTTATTTCGGACAACAAAGTGCTTCCCCGGCGTCTTTGGGGAGTATTTGCTCAGGACCGAGCACTTGGGTTTGGCGCAATCTTGCCAAGCATCGCTCCTTTGTCCCCTGCGTGGAATCGTGCGATGCCCATAATCCCGTTCCTGAAAGAGTTTTCTTAGCCTTATTCTCACTTCCATTTCAGCGCTATGCGCTGGGGCTCTAGTGGATAGCTACTAGTTTGCGTGTTTGCTAGGCAGTTGTCTTGATTTCTTGGGTGAGTGGGCAAGTAGGTACCTGCCTTGCTACCTAGCACCTAGGTACCAAATACCTCATGTAGCTTCCTTATTTATGTACTGAGGCAGCGATCGATCCTATCGCTGGTGGGCCTTGTCAAACCCCCCTTCCCCTGACCAAGGTTTCTCTCTCTCCCGCCGCTGGAAGGCAATAGGTACCTGAGCTGAGCGCTGGATATCTAGTACGCTTTTGAAAATGGCTCATTTCAGGCTTCCCCCAATACCCTACACTTGCCCAACATAAGCCGCAGGTAAACACAATAGAATTGTAGATGGCTATGAGCTTTACACTGGTTAGGCAATACGTGGTTTTCTGTATTCGCTTTTGACAGGGCAGTGGCTATACCGGGAACCCCCCATATTATGTATATCGCTGGTTGCACTTAGCCTCAGCCATGACAGACGAGGAAATCGCAGATGCGCTGTCACCAAATCCAACAGGGTTGAACACGATTACTTACCAAATATCACCCTATCGTGGAAACAGACTGGCCGGTCCTTTGCAGGCTGCTGGGGTCACCGTAATTACGTACACTAACAGTACCACACTGGAGTATTTACCCGAAAATCATGTGACCATTGGCTGCTTCAAGCCGTCGCCATGGCAACACAACCAAATAAACCCGAATCACAAGTAAAGAAGCACAACCTCTCACCAGCCAGTACAGTCAACGTAAGAACTTATCAACGCCCTTATTATTACTGCAAAGCAGCCACACCCAAAGCCTGCTGCACATAGCACACAGAATGTCACGACCAATAGATCACTCCCCCCCCTCCTCCGAGCACAGCGAGCAGAGAGATGGGTTCGACCTGGCTGAACCGCAACAGGAGCAACAGAAGACGCAGCCCGAGCCCGAGACCCCCATGCGCAAAAGAGAACTCGTGCCGAGATCTACTGTGCAGCCATCTACACGCAGAGTACGGCGCCTAGATGGCGAGAAGCTCGCTGCCGCCAACCCACTGTTCCAGCCATGGACGACGGAGAGCTCCAAGAAGGTCCTTGACTTTTCTAGGAATATATCACCTCGCAAGGCGGAGCCGAAAACCAGAAGCCGTCCTGACGCTACACTGGGAGATACCCTCTTGGCCAACCGAAGACAGACCCGTCAGCCAGCCAACACAACGCTCATGAACTCCACGCTCCTGAGTTACACGCTCTCGGATCAAGACACATCATCGTCCTCGAACTCAGAGATAGACATTGGCGATGTCACTCTGCCAGCAAGTCTACAGCTCGCAAACCAGCCCACGGAATTCTCACAACGCATGGCTCGCCTCAGGCAAGACACATGCATCACGATACTGGAAGACAGCATACCCGTTGAGACACTGGAACCAGAACGTGAGCTACATATAGCGGAAGTAGATCACAGTACAGAATGTGAGCCGCTTGAGGAAGCACGGCCACTTTCGTACAAAGATGCCAACATCTGTTGCCAAGCCGACGGGAAAATTTCGGAGCAGTCAAAATCATTGAAGACACAGACTTCGCAAGACGCTGAGAAAGAGAACATCGAGACAGAAAACACGCCGATCTTCGACGAGGATCAAATGAAGGAGCAGCTGGTGGACGAGCAGCTCTGGGGAAATGATTTTAACCGCGAGAATGCTACTCTTGACACTTCAACGGGCCCGTCACACACCCCTCTGGCGTCTCCGAGAAAAGCGGCAAGCATCCCACAGGGACCTCACACTCCAACGAAGGAAGGCTTTTGGAAGCAGAGTCTGGTTGATTGCTGGAATGACGAGCACAGCCCGCGCAAGGCAGTAAAAGCAGCAATGAGGTCACCAGTCAAGCAGTCCAGTCCAACCAAAGCCAGTAAGGCATCATTCGAAGCGAGCAAGGCGAAAATCGCAGTTGAGTTTTTGCGCGAGCTGGATAGCAAAATTACAGAAGGAAAGATTAGCCAACTGGCCAAACCAACTGGAGGTGTCAAGATTGAATGGTCGAAGACCCTAAGCACCACGGCTGGCCGTGCAAACTGGAAGAAGGAGACTATTCGAACAACGCCATGCGATGGCTGGGATGCCACTGTTACGTACAATCACCACGCCTCCATCGAACTGGCAGAAAAGGTTATCGACGACGAGGGTAGACTCTTGAATGTCCTCGCACACGAGTTTTGCCACCTAGCCAACTTTATGATCAGTGGTGTCACGAACAATCCCCACGGAAAAGAGTTCAAGCAATGGGCAACAAAATGCTCACAAACCTTTGCTAGTCGCGGTATCAAGGTCACAACCAAGCACAACTATGAGATCGACTTCAAGTATATCTGGCAATGCGAGGATTGCTCATCTAGCTACAAGCGGCATTCAAAAAGCATCAATACCGACAAGCATCGATGCGGCGGCTGCAAAGGCAAACTTTTGCAAATAAAGCCTGCTCCCAGGAACGGTGGAAAGCCCAGCGAATACCAGCTCTTTATTAAAGAGGAGATGAAGGCTTTAAAGCAGGAGAATCCCAGTAGCCCCCCAAAAGTCATTATGCAAATGGCGGCAGAAAAATGGGCCAATAGACCGAAGCCGGTCCAGCCTGCGCGAAGCGACGCGCAAGAAGACGTTGGAGATATTGCTGCTCAGTTGCTCGGCCTGAGCTTGGGGGAGTAATGAGCCTCAGGACCTTGGTTGCTCAGATTTACTAATGTATATACGTTGTGTCATGTTAATTTGTAGACATCATCTGATTTCTCAACTGTAAATATTATATTTAGATGACATTTAAGCCCAGTTCACTCTCAATAGACACTGGTCATATATAGCGCAGAGTCCTGCGAGCCGCCTGCCGCACTTTACACGTCCTAGTAAAATGACTGCCGAAGTCTCGTTGCCACCCAAATCAGCCAGGGTGGCGTCTCGTGTATGCTGTCGAAATTGTCTTACTCGTCTACAACGAAAAGACCCCAGTCTTTGACCTTGAATGACTTCCAAATTCGAGCAGAATATTCGACGGCGTCGCCAATGAGCTTGCCTTGCTTGCCTAGCTCCAGGTCCACGTCTTCCTCGTTATATTCACCTTTGATATGGGGAACGTTGATTGTAATGAGAATATCGGTCTTATACTTCTCCAACCGGAGAAGAGTCATGATGATCGCAGTGAAATCCGGCGCGGATGATCGGTCCTTAGACTGGCCGGATTTCGGAGTCTGTGTCGCAATCAGGGTGTACGCAGGATACTTCGATCTATACTTTTGCGTTAGTCGATGTATCTCCAGGTAGAAGATCGTTAATGCCGTAGTGAAGATGCCACTTACTCGAGACGACTGAATTCTGTCTCCGCTGTATTCCAGATTTTGACACTGTCGATGTCTGACCCAACCAACTCCTCGAGGTGTGTTGTCATGGCACGGCCGTCGATTTCGGGGCCTCTACCCTTTTCGCCCACACGCTCGGTCATGTCAAAGATAATGCTGGTGAATCCATCCTCGTCGATCCAGACTTCTTGGTTATCTGGCACCTGTCGTAGCTTGCTGCAGGACCCTCACATTAATAGGGCTTTCGGCGACTTGCGTAAAATAAGCAACATTACCTAACGTCAGCAAATTTCTCTGGCAGATCACAAACTACAGCACCACCGTAGAGCGGAGTGCTGAGAAAGCTAGGCATGATTTTGTTTTGTAGACTCGCGGGCTGTGCTATTCCTTCTTGGAGCCTGCTGTAGCTGTAGCATCTGAGGGTGGTCGTAATGTTCACGAGCGGTGCTGAACTTCTGGCTATATGGAGGACTATCAGTAGCCTTATATGTTCAAGTGCAATAGGGTGCTGAGTGTTGCAAGAAGAACAATGAACGCTGTGCGCCAGTGTGAAGTTGTGAACAAAGAGGCGCAGCCACCAACTGCCTTCCACAGTAGCTGTAGTGGGGTGATGTGGGGGACGGCTTTTCAAGCAATACGTCACATTACTGTGTAGGACAACGCGAGTTACATTGACTACCCGGCATTGGTTAGACAGATCTTGGCTTGTGAAAAGAGACATCTAGCATCCAAGCAGAGCCATCGACCAATGTTTGAATTTTATCCAAATAGCTTCAGGTCTCTCGTGCCTGTCACGACCAGTCGCACCGCCGCCCGCAGTGAGGTGCTTGGGAGCACTGCTACCTCTGGCAGAATGGAAGAATAACGCAGCCAATTCACGTCGTCTAGATAGAAGGAAAAAGAAAGCAAAAAAATCCAGATGAATTTTGACAGCATTTCATTTCGCAAACAACATTTTCTGTCGAAGACGAAGACTCGTGAGGCGCAACAAAAAGAAAATCGAATCTGGGGTCTCCAGACGAGCAGTGCCAAAGATTGGGAGAATGGAGTTCACTGGGCCAATCCCACGGTCACATCTGGTAAAAGGCAAGAGGTGAGTTCGATGGAAGGTCCCACTCCAGCTCGAGAATCGCGTTATTTATTATTATATAGGTCTAGAAGTAGCGCTCCACTATCTGGCATTTGCTGTTGCTGCAATTCATTGCTTCCCAACCATGACGCGCTTGGTTGGCCACCTTAAATGTTTATAGTATCTAGTCAAGTTTTTGTCGGTCGGTTCGTTCAATGCATCAAGTAAACCTCACTCAGCACTGTCGGATTTAAAAGCCAATTGGCGTATGCAGTTTGTGCAGCTTGACCCCACAACAGTCAGCTCTCCGAGTTCCCGGTCACTACTTGCCACCTCCGCAAGCTCACTCCTCATCTAATCTCAAACAAACAACAGCTTGTAAGCAGTAGACCAAACAAGTTTTCTACAGCTACACTGAAATCGCTATGGCAGCTTGCATTTTTTGCCGCATCATCAAGGGTAGAGAACTGTCTCAAACGAAAGTTAATAAAAAATCGGCTGTTGATGCGCGCCCTAGGTGAAATCCCCTGCATGAAGCTCTTTGAGAGCGAGAAGACGCTGGCATTCCTTGACATAGGCCCTCTTAGCAAAGGACACGCCGTAAGTCTCATTAAGTCAAAACTAATGGGAGAAACTGACAGCAGAAACAAAAGCTTGTGATTCCCAAGTTTCACGGCGCCAAGCTGGCTGATATTCCGGACGACCAGCTGAGCGAGGTTCTGGTATGTAAAATTGCACGATGCTCACGTTTTCTTTCAAGCTTGCTAAATGGAATTGCGATAGCCCACGCTGAAGAAGCTGGTATCGGCTACTGGTGCCACTGATTACAACATTTTGCAGAACAATGGAACCATTGCTCACCAGCAAGTTCATCATGTAAGTTTGCGGAATACATAAATGCTTTTTGTGAGTCTGAGGCTAACGCCTAATTATTAGGTTCATTTTCACATGGTACGATCGGGTGCAAATGAAGAGTATGCAAATGCGAAATGTACTAACCTAAGCCAGATCCCCAAACCCAACGAGACGGAAGGACTAGGCATCAACTGGCCAGCTACCACTGGCGACATGGACAAGCTCAAGGCTCTTTGTGAAGACATCAAGTCCAAGATGTGAAGTGACTTGGATTTTTTTTCGCAGGAGTAGAGTTTTCTACACTGGAGCATTGTGAGGAGTACGGAGGTTGCAGAGTCGACGGAGATGATGACACAGCTGCTATTCAATCTATATAGAGATTAAGAGATTTTGATACATGAAGATGCTGCTCTACCGCTGGAATCCATGACTGCGTGTATCGCCCACAGGCAATACTTACGTGGACTCGTTAACACTGGCGAACTACTTCACAACAGCTGCCTCGCTGGGGTAAAAGTTGATGGCACCATTGGCGCCAATGACACCCTGGCGATCGTACAGCGATCTGGCGCGGACATAAGGGTCTAGTTTCCAATAGTTGTCCCTCAACTGGATAGCGACGGAGTCCCGCTTCTCGCGAGCTTGCTTGCCGCTCTCAGCATCAGCCTCACGGATCCAGAGCTTGGTGGCCTCCTGAAATTCCTTCGTAAGGGCAGACCTCTCTTCCAGAATATTGTCCCTGGTGGCAGTGTCCTTCATAGCGGCATTCTCGTTTTCAACGGGCTCAATATATTTGTATTCCCAGTCCTCATCGCCATCAAGCTCTTTGGGGATGTGGTTAGGTGCGATAAACTCTTCAAGGCCGCTGCGACCATTGGTGAAATGCACCTTTGATGCAACAACAGGGTCAAGCCAAGGCTTGATAACGCGCCAAATACCTAGATTTTGTTCTTTAGCAGTTTTTAAAACAACGCGCAACTGCAAGTCCTTTACCTTGAAATAGCCACGGCGAATTCTGGATAAGCACTGCGCCGAGCGACTCGGGATAGTTCGCCTCGAAACATTTAATCATAAACTTAACAGGTGCATAATCCATATTGGCCAAAGTGAAGTTTGTCATGTCGAAAATAATTGTCTAGACGGGAGATTAGCGGTATTTCGAGACATGGAACAATGTTCACATACTGCTGTCTCAACAGGTGGGTTGATAAGAAGGCGCGCGGTTTCGATGATGTGGACAGTGTACTTCTCGATGCTTTCAGCGGTCTGCTCGCCACCATGATGCAAGCGAACGCGAACAACACAGATGGGTCGGCCTTCCTTGTCTGCACCGTGGAGGAAGCTTTTTCCCATACGAAGCTGCGCCAAAAAGTCCTTACCCACCTGCTTGGCCTCGCCGTTACCATTTTGCTCTTCATGCAAAGCGCCAGCCTCGCCATTGAGCATAATGTCTTCGTCCAGCTTCATTTCGTTCTTCCTCCAATTCACAGCCGTAATGAACATAACAAGGGCATTCTGCACGTTCCATTTACGAGCGCGAAGAAAGCGCAATGCGAGAACATCGGGATGGTCGTGCTTCGTCATCTCCCAGATAGACTCCCGGATGGTTTCTGCTGATTGTTTGGCCACAATTTCGCTGAATTGCTTGTTCAGACCAAATTTGTCTTCTTGGCCGGAAGACTTGCTAGAATGCTCGGAAGAATCATTTTTCTTGAACATGCTAAAACCCCATCCTCCACTGCTTTGTTCCGGTTCCGGCTCCGGCGCAGCTGCTTTCTTTGCAGCATCTGAAGCAGTTTCATCTTCAGACCAGCCAGATACGCCGGCAACAGCCTGCCAGAATTCCCGCAGCTTCTTCTCTTGGTCAGCAGTGAGGTTGCCGAGGTGGCCATCGGGGACTTGAGTGGTTGTCATGGTGGAATGCAAAATAGAGCCAGGGGTTTCTGCGGAAATAGTATCTTGCGAACTTAATCTCCAGTATATGACCGCGGCCGATGCAACGACTGCAAGAACAAGGATCGAATGGGAAGAGCTACTGTTTAGAGAAGCCGAACGATATCGCAGGGCGTGCTCGTGATGTCTCGGATATTTCGGATATCTCGCTTTGGTTGCGTTCTGCGACGAAAGTCTAACAGTCGTAGTTCTCTCGCAGGTAATTGCAGTCCTTTTACGGAAAGCTGACGAGCTCTGAAACCTGATGATGGCGGAGTGCTGTCTGACGGTTTTCAATAACCAAGCGAAGTTCTTGCTCATAGGTAAGAGAAGTTGTTGGAGAGTTGGAAGAGCTGGCTTGCTTGTTGCGCTCGGTCCGGTTCACCCTGTACAGGAGGTTGCTAGCAAAGTATGATGGTCAGGTTGAGCTCTGAGGAGGAGAGCGGCGGCTTCGGGAAACCAATCGTAGGAAGGTGTGGATCGAGGTGATGAATAGGAGTAAGCTCAATCGATGTCTAGGTACGATGATGTATCGTCTATGATCTTTTGGGGTTATGACCGCGGCCGTCCTCCCACTTTGCCCAAGAGCACCCCGCTGGACTGAACCATGCCCCACAACGAAGTTGCTATGGCACCGCCATTGAAGTAACTGACGAATGCAGCGCTACAATACGGAGCAGGCAGAGCGGGCCTCTGGACTCTTACCAGGCTCTCAACAGTTAATTAGAGTATTGATGCAAAGTCGAGACGAGACCTATACTTGTTGATTTAGTTGGTGTGCATGCAAATGGTCTCAAGCAGTGAACTCTGGGTAACGGTGGCTGCCATCTGGTGGAAACTTGCGGGGCAGTACCTAAAATGTTGTACCGACCTAGCCATGCTGCAAGAGGAGATACAGTAATAAACGCGTTTATCAACCTAGATCTGGTGACCCTCAGAACATTGCAAAGGTATACTGGCCGCTTCAACCGCGCAGCCAGCTGCCACCAAAGGAATATAACCATCAATATTTCAAGCCCAAGAAGCTACTGGACGAAAGAAGCTGGTGCAAACTTGCCCGAGCATCAACAAGATTTCTCGAACGCGAGAGGCCACTGACGCAAGCAAACGCGTGTCTACAAAATGGCCTTTGAAGAACCAGATTCAAACACGAAGCGCTCCGGCTCGCGTTCACGAACACCCCGACCTACGACACCGCTTCGCCCCTCATCACGCTCATCGTTTCGTGATTCAGCGCGGACCGCGGGCGATGGTGACGCGCCTTTCCCACTCAACACATTTGAGCCAGCCTTTGCAGAACTTTCCGACGCAATGGCGGACCTGGAAGCAAATATGATGCATTTTCAACTCATGCATGAAAGTTTAGCACGATTCAGCGAATCATTTGCAAGTTTTCTATATGGGCTCAACATGAACGCCTTCTGTGTAGATTTCCCAGAGGTACAGTCGTACACTTGGATGAGATTGGTGGCACCGCTCCTAACTCTAATATATTGCATCAGGCACCTATAATCGAATCATTTCGACGTAACAGACAGCAGGACAGTCAATTGCCCGCGACACCCAAGGCTGATAATGATCCTGAAATGACTTTCATGTCAGTTTACCACAACCACCAGACGCGTGGTTTGGGTGTCTTCCATAGCGACCTTAGTCATGTGTTAACTTTGAAATAGGACTACCGAGGTGTCCTTCATTGACAACCCTCCCACATCAAACAAGCCAAGAACAAGAACCGTGCCGCTCGGACATCGGCAATCACGATTGCCAGCGGCACGAGGGGCACGAGGTGGTGCTGCAAGAGGGCGAGGGACGACTCGCGCGGGAGGTAGGTCGAGTGGGCTTGCGCGGCCGAGGGGTCGAGGTGTGAGGTAGCCATATCTCCTAAGATACATTAAACGTGACAAAAAATACAAGAACTAAACAACAAATGCATTGCTCATATTATCATGCTGCCATCTTAACATCCTCGCTGGCACTTGTTTCCGTGGGTGTTTCTTCGATCGCATTTCGGGGAGGAGGAATATATCTGCCTCCTGGAATCCTCGCAGTTTCGGACTCTTCTCGTAGTTGCTTCAAGCTAAACCGCGGAAAGGAATGTTAGCTTCAATCAGTGTTGTCTGCATGAGCGTGCTGAAGACGGACCGTCGCTTGTGAGGTTTTCCACGGGTATGAGCTGTCAATGCACCATTCGTATCAAACCACTTGGCGCACTCTATGCAATAGTTGCGACCGAGATCGGGAAGGTCTTCGGTCGGCCTGACATCCTTGAACCCGCCGAGGTGCTTTGCAGAAACAAGATCGGCCTTTATTTGATCGATGTCCCTAAGAAAATGTTAGAAATTGTGCAGGTTGTTACTTAAAATAGGCTTGCCTGGTCTTCCTTCTCGTCTTGGTGACGGTTCTTTTGCTTGCGACGCCCATTATACCTGGATAATACTTCAAGTCGAACTATTTCTTGGAGATATGTAGTTGGAAAGCACTTTTGGCGACGAGAACCAAAGCAATCTCATCTTCTCTTCCCGCCGCCCAAGATTTTTGGTGGGTATGCATGCTATCGCGATCAATGTGGCGGTAGTCACGTGGAGATTAGCAACGGTAGTGGCCTTTTGTTCCCAACTTTCCTATGTCTGTGGCATCATGCCGAAGCACAGTCGGTTCGGTGTGGCAGCCGTTGAAATCGGCGCATCCGGCCAACCATGTCCTCAAAATTACATTTACGACGAATATGGCGCAGGCACATTGATGGGAGTGCACTGCCCATGCTCATATTCTCAGCTGTGCCATAAAATACAAAAGAAAGTCCTTGTCGCGCCCATGTTGTCGCGCCCATGTTGTCGCGCCCATGTTGTCGCGCCCATGTTGTCGCGCCCATGTCAAGATTTGTAGAATGTATAAATTTTTTCATTGCCAGAAAAGAGATTGGAATATCCTTTCGCTTGCTTCATTTGAGAGGGCTATCTGTTGTCAAATTGTCAACTTGTGAGACGTACTGACGTGACACTGCCAAGCTGCATCTTGGCTCAATAAACACTTGCCCCAGTTTAAAAGGTCGACAATGACTGTCCCTTACGAAGAATGTCAGCATATTATTAGCTTTGTTTGGATAGGATTCGACGTGTCCTGAAAATGGGGCTGGTATGGTCTATCTCCTATCGTAAGTCCTTGCAGCGATCGGGGACCGAGAGGTCAATTCCGACCAGCGTTACGGAGCGAAGGCTTTACTAACGGTGACCGACACAAGCCCGGTCCAACCGAGGTCAAGGCCAGTCTGCAGACCCGAAAAAGTTTTGCAGGGTGCACAGTCTCCTTCATTTTACAGTGGGCTGGCCGGGGGCTCATGCGCTAGATCAATGCTAACTGGACCATCAGTCAAGCGAGTGCTGAAATTCAAAGCTCATGTTTCTGAAGCGTAGCGTGCATGTGGCTTGGTTCATCCACTTGTTACATCCGGGCCACATAGCCATTTTGGCGCGTCCTTTTTCATGTGCTGCAAGTCGATTACCGACCGTGTATAACCGGACTTTCGATGGCAGCGGCCTCAATTGCCCTATCCACTGGTCGGGATAATATCCGCGTTGACTAAAAGTCGTGGAATCTGGGGCAGCGGACTGCTGTAACGGCGCTCTGAGTGACGTAGAAATGATTTCTAGACGTGACATTGCCCACGTCGCCGCTGGTGGTGTCTTGGCCTCCCTCACCTGCTAGGCTGGGGCTCGGGGCAGTGGAAAGGCATGCCCCTGGCTCAATCCACACAGCCCATGACGAAAGCGACGTGAGGATTATTTTCGCCTGTGCCGTGACTGGCTGGTTTCCACCGAAAGCCTCAGCGTGTCCCCACACACGAGCCTGGAGCTGCAACCAGATGGTGGATCCGCCGGGCCATCCACTGGCCAGCTCGGCAAGACTGCAAAAACACCTCTCTCCGCCATCGTCCTCTTTCTCCCCTTCCTCTCTTTTTATAGCTGCCCTCCCCCACCAGCTTACGGAATTGAAACTTCTCCTCGAGTGAACGGCCTCGCTCGTGTGACGTACACAGACACTCTCCTCTCTATACCAATTGGCCCAGCATGCTTGCCTCTCGACAGGTCATGGGCAACGTTGCCCGGAGCCGCGCCTTTGCTGGCACGGCCACCGGCATCCGTCGCCTCGCCACAGTCACCGACTCTCCTCTGGACAAGAAGGTACGTGAGATGCATGTCAGATGCGCTGCAGTCTCGTACTGCGCATCATTCGCAACTTGGTCCATTCTTAGCCGGCTAACCACGTGTGCTACAGGTCCGCCAGAACAACTGGGAGGAGAACAACTTCATCAACTACAAGAAGATGTCCGAGAATCTCTCCATTGTTCGCGCTCGCCTCAACCGCCCGCTGAACTATGCCGAGAAGATTCTGTACTCTCACTTGGACGATCCCCACGGCCAGGAAATTGAGCGTGGCAAGTCTTACCTCAAGCTCCGCCCTGATCGCGTTGCTTGCCAGGATGCCACTGCCCAGATGGCTATTCTCCAGTTCATGTCCGCCGGCATGGACGCCGTAGCCAACCCCAGCACTGTTCACTGCGATCACTTGATCGAGGCACAGGTTGGTGGCAGCAAGGACCTGGCTCGTGCCATTAGCATCAACAAGGAGGTTTACGACTTCCTCTCAACTGCCTGCGCCAAATACAACATTGGTTTCTGGAAGCCCGGCTCCGGTATTATTCACCAGATTATTTTGGAGAACTACGCCTTCCCCGGTGGTCTCCTCATCGGTACCGACTCGCACACTCCCAACGGTGGCGGTCTCGGTATGGCTGCTATCGGTGTCGGTGGTGCTGACGCCGTCGACGTCATGGCCAACCTGCCCTGGGAGCTCAAGGCCCCCAAGGTCATTGGTGTCAAGTTGACTGGCGAGCTGTCTGGCTGGACGTCGCCCAAGGATATCATTCTCAAGGTTGCTGACATTCTGACTGTCAAGGGTGGCACCGGTGCCATTGTCGAGTACCACGGACCTGGTGTCGACAAGATTTCTTGCACTGGAATGGCCACCATCGCCAATATGTATGGTATTTTCCATTTTTTTCTTGCAAACACGAAGCTAACAACCTCAACGGGGTGCGGAGATAGGTGCTACGACGTCGGTTTTCCCCTTCAACGATCGCATGTACGACTACCTCGCTGCCACTAAGCGCAAGGAGATTGGTGACTTTGCCCGCGTCTATGCAAACGGCCTCCGCGCCGATGAGGGCGCCGAGTACGACCAGCTGATCGAGCTCAACCTCTCCGAACTTGAGCCTCACATCAACGGCCCCTTTACTCCTGACTTGGGTACCCCGATTAGCCAATTTTCCAAGGCCGTGAAAGAGAATGGCTGGCCTGAGGAGCTCAAGGTTGGTCTGATTGGTTCTTGCACCAACTCCTCCTATGAGGATATGTCGCGCGCTGCCTCTATTGCTCGCGATGCTCTTGATCACGGTATCAAGGCCAAGGCTGCTTTCACTGTCACCCCTGGATCTGAGCAGATTCGTGCCACGATCGCTCGTGATGGTCAGCTCCAGACCTTCGAGGAATTTGGCGGTATTGTGCTTGCCAATGCCTGCGGTCCTTGCATTGGTCAATGGGACCGTACCGACGTGAAGAAGGGCGAGGCCAACTCTATTCTGTCCTCGTACAACCGTAACTTCACTGGTCGCAACGACGGCAACCCTGCCACCCACTCGTTCGTCACTTCGCCTGATCTGGTCGTCGCCCTCACCATTGCCGGCTCTCTCCACTTCAACCCCCTGACCGACAAGCTCAAGGACAAGGATGGCAACGAGTTCATGCTCAAGCCTCCTACCGGTAACGGTCTTCCCACGGGCGGCTATGACCCTGGCAACAACACCTACCAGGCTCCTCCTAAGGACCGCTCCACTGTGAACGTTCAGGTTGCCCCTACCTCGGACCGCCTGCAAGTTCTCGAGCCTTTCCAGCCTTGGGATGGCAAGGATGCCAAGGACATCCCCATCCTCATCAAGGCTCAGGGCAAGACCACCACTGATCACATCTCCATGGCTGGCCCCTGGCTGAAGTACCGTGGCCATCTCGACAACATCTCCAACAACATGTTGATTGGTGCTATCAACGAGGCCAACGGTGAGGCCAACAAGATCAAGAACTTCACCACTGGTGAGTGGGATGCTGTTCCCGCTGTTGCCCGTGACTACAAGAAGAAGGGTATCAAGTGGGTTGTCGTGGGCGACTGGAACTATGGCGAGGGTAGCTCGCGTGAGCACGCTGCTCTTGAGCCCCGCCACCTTGGTGGTCTGGCCATTGTCACCCGAAGCTTCGCCCGTATTCACGAGACCAACCTGAAGAAGCAGGGTATGCTTCCTCTCACCTTCGCCGAGCCCGCTGATTATGACAAGATCAAGCCTGATGACAAGGTGCGTCTATCCCCTCGACCGATTGTAACCGAACTATACTAACATAGATACACAGGTTGATATCCTTGCTACTCAGCTCGCCGTCGGCAAGCCTATCACTATGGTCGTTCACCCCAAGGATGGCAAGTCCTTCGAGGTCCCTCTGGCCCACACCTTCAACGAGGCTCAGATTGAGTGGTTCAAGAACGGCAGTGCTCTGAACACCATGGCCAAGGCTGCTCGCAAGTAAATTGAAGATTTTCTTTGAAGGCAATTATACCTAGGCGCTTTGTTTTGCATGAATTGTTTAACGTTGAGAATAAAAGAGGCGGAGTTGATGGGGCTCTGAGTGGCACTGATTGAAAAGGTGCTATGCTACTTTTGTTTCATTTTTTCTTGTCTGGAAGGACCTGTCAAATTTTACCTGTACCAAAATTATAAACAAATTCCTAAGCTTTGTTGCCTGTGACATGGGTATGTAATAAGAGTTGCGAAGCCAAGTCGAGCATCTTGGAACGCGATAGTGAATAAGATAAAGACCAGAAACAGGAGAAATAAGACAAATAACAACAATAAGAACAACCCAGATCCAGGTAACAAACAAGTAAAAGACAAATTCGAGCTTGCCTATGGCTAAACGCCTGCCAACAGGTGCAAGGAGCAGAAGTCACGTGTCGATAAGCCGTGACCCCTGGAACAGCTGCTTGCTGGAGCTGGCGAGGAGACAACTTTGCCCCAACTCCAGACTCGCTGCCTAATCGGCTCTCGAACGGCGGAAAATAGCTGATATTTTGGGATCGCATGTGCTGCTACTACTGAACCGGCAACATTCGCCCGTTTATCAGCTATTGTTCTACGTTTTGCCCGTCTTTGGATCTTCACCCATCACACAATCACCATGCCGACCGTTCGCGGGTTCAGTACCGTCAAAGCACGATCTTATATCTTCCGGCTCCCTTTATTTACAAGAGCTATTGTCTTGATAATATTCTTGCTCTCGCTTCTTAGCCTCCCGGGTTTTTGGGATATACAAGCATGGGGCTCCTTGGTTCCTGACAAAGTTTCGCTGTTTGCGGGTAGGGAAGCTCAATTTTACGCGAATCATCGAAATCGCTGCTGATCTTTTATAGCACATCGTGTTACAACATTTCCACTGATCCATGTGAATATTCTACACGCAATCTTGAATGTGGTTGCGCTGACTCCGTTGATGGAGCGCTTCGAAAACGAATATGGCACATTAACATCGCTTGCGCTCTTCTTCGGCCGTAAGTCAACAACCTCTATCGATTGTTATTTTGTGTCGCATGCTAACAGCAGCAGCTTTGACAACGGTTCCCGCAGTATTATACCTTGTTATCGAGTCGGGCATATTACGTCTCAACAACGCCATCATGGGTGCAAGGTATGACCAGACAACCGGCCCTCCGAACGTACACGCGAGCTCACAATGATTAGTATCTGGGTCTTCTTACTCCTTGGCATGGAAGCCATTCGGACCTATCGATCGAACCCACACCTCGTCATCGCTACCCACCACATCCCAACTTGGACAACACCACTGCTTCTGGCCTTCGTCGTCGCAGCGCTGGTTCCAAGTTCGAGTCTTCTTGGTCACCTGTGTGGTCTTGGCGTCGGATACATTGGTAAGAAGCTCTTCAGCAGTGGCGGAACTCTTGCTAACAACCGCCAGCTGGCCTCGGCTATGTCAAGTATATTGCCCCGCCTGAATGGGCTCTCCGATGGATTGAGTTGAAGCTCAACCTACTCGCGATATTGCCCCATTACGTCAGTGTTGACCAGAAGACATACGGCCGGTTTGGTGTCTTGCCCTCAGCAAGTCGCATGGGCGGCAGTCCTGCGACTGAACTAGTTGGTAGCTCGCAACGCCTTGGGCCCTAGCCTGCGACGGTGGCTTCAACCATGGGGCGGCGTACTCGTGATGGATGCTTATTTTGATGGGAAAAGTTCGGTGCATCTTGGATCGGAGTTTAGGCGCTCTTTGTAGGACAATGGGAATGTTCGTAGTGGTACAGATTCATCATCGAACCAAAGCTACAGCGCATCCACGTCTTGGCACATTAAGTATAGGTAATTTGTTTTTGTATAAAATCGTCTGTGATCCTCTATTGTATATTAAAACAGCATCAGTCATTAGTTACCAGCTTTTAATTGTGATAAGATCCCTTTGAAGCGTACTATTCTGCAATCGTAGCCCTTAAGTACCTAGACAGGTGGCCACTTTCACACACCCGCCATTTGAGGTAGGTACTAAGGCGTACCCACACCGTGCCAAACTCCTGCGGTCAGGTACTAGCTACCCCTACCTGCTTGGTGGCAACGCGACATCGGGAATAGACAAGAGCGTCACTTCATCTACGCGCGCGACGGGTCGCTGTGCAAATAGCCATCATGCCACGACTACTCTGTAAGCCAATCGCCTTGCGTTATCTGACATCACTAACATGTGAAACAGCTTCTGCCATGGCGCTTCGGCGCGATCCGCGCATGCTTAAGCTTCCCCCATACGTGTCGCTCGTCTGCATCGTCGTGGGCTTTGCGTGGCTCCTGCTGCTTCCACTCGAAAACTACTCTAGACGAACATATATCTCCGAAAATGCCTTATTACCGGGGCAAGTGCATACCTACTTTGGGGGAAGCGAGCAAAACATCTTCAGAGCCTACAGGCGAGAAGTCGACCTGCTTGCGAGCAAAGATAATTATCAGTACGGCCGGATTTTCTGAATCGAGAAGAAGACATTTTCTCCTTGGCTGACACCTCATGATTGTAGGATCAATGACCAAATCGAGACCTTCTTAAGAGATGTCGGTGTTAAAGTTGGACGGCAAAACTACACCTATCATTATGCCGGAAACGAGCATTCCGGTGAAAATATCTACGGCATTCTTCAGGCACCTCGTGGCGATGCCACGGAAGCGATCGTTCTTGTTGCGGCGTGGAGAACGGTGGATGAGGAGATCAATCGCAATGGTGTTACTTTGGCTCTCACCCTCGCTCGCTATTTCAAGAGTATGTTCCTTACTACCACTTGCTGTGCTATAGATGTTTCGTCTGACATATTATAGGATGGTCGCTCTGGTCCAAGGACATTATCATAGTTATCCCGCCGGATAGTAAAGCCGGAACGCAGGCGTGGGTCGACGCCTACCATGATGCGCATGATTCGAGATACGTTGCGCCGTTGCCATTGAAATCGGGTGCCCTTCAAGGTGCTCTCGCTATTGATTACGCAGTCGACCACCGATTCGAGGCACTGCATATCGTCTACGATGGCACGAATGGTCAACTGCCTAATCTTGATTTAATCAATTCAATGGTCAACATTGCAGGCGGTCAAATGGGCGTCCATACTGCTATCCAAGGAATCGAAAACCATTCGAACGGCTACCAGGACAGACTCCATACTATCTTGCGGGGCATGATGAAGCAAGGACTTGGACTGGCAACAGGCCCGCACAGCAGCTTCATTCCGTATCATGTCGATGCAATCACTCTACAGCCATACGGAGAGGGCTGGCATGACGAGATGGCACTCGGAAGAATCGTTGAGGGAACTTTCCGAAGTCTGAATAACTTGTTGGAGCATCTCCACCAAAGCTTCTTCTTTTATCTTCTCATGCATAGAGACCATTTTGTTAGCATTGGCACATACCTCCCAAGCGCCATGCTGCTGGCTGCAAACTTCAGCATCATGGCAATTTTCTTATGGGTTAAGAGTGGACAGGCGTTTCAGTCGAAACGTCAGACTTCAGACAAGCCCGAAGCATCCGGTGCGCAAGATAGCTCACAAAATGCCTCGGCAACTGTTGAAAGAGACCTGTTTTTGCCGATCTCGGTTGTGACCTTCTGCCAGGCACTTTCCGTCATACCGCTTTTCACATTCAACAACATTCCTGCTTCGGTATGCTGATAACATAAATGTCTCCCAAGTTCGTAAAGCTGACATCTTCTTTTACAGATTCTCTCCCCAACTTTTGCGATATTCACTGTGGTGTCTATAATGCTGCCATGGCTAATATCGCACGTGCTATCCCTCTACAAGGCCACAGCTCAGCAATTTCAGCTCATCAAGTCGTTCTCACTCCTCTTCCTCGGCATGTCGATTGCCACTTTGGCAACACTTAATTTCTCTCTGGCATTCTTTGTCGGAATGCTCGCCACGCCGTTTACATTTGTGCGAACGTCGACGAATATTGCTGTCAGACTGGGACTGGCTGGCTTCTTAACCGCCATTGCACCACCGGTCTTGGTCTACTCATCTTCGCACATCCTTCAAATTCCGGTTTCTGACATATTAACAGAGGCGAGCTTCGGTTGGAATGTCTGGGGTATGTACACATCTATCGTCGTTTGGTGTGTTTGGTGGCCGTCGTGGGTGCTTGGCATGGTCAACGTTGTTGGTTCTCCTGTAGCGTAGAAGTCTCGATCATAAATGGCATAACCTGAGTGATAAAAGCACAGTATTGAAATGAGGCCTCTCGGCCTTTGTATTAGTACATAATGGCATGGCTGCATTTTGCGAACTGCGGCGCTCCGAGCACGAGTGCAGGAATGGCGCTCGAGGAAAGTCTACATAGCATGTGAAATTCAGTGTATCCATATGTTCGTGATATGGATGCATTCATGCAACAGCCGCTTGTCTATTTTCCATCTTAAGCCGCCCACACATCCTTGCCAGCCTTCTCAATCCAATTGCCCAGCTGGTTTACGCTCGAATCCCAATCGAGTAATCGTTGGCGCATGCTGCCGATCTGCTTCATATCCAGCACCTTTGGCTGCACCCACGTAATCTGAGCCACTCCGTTCACTTGATCGATTGTTCCTCGTAGTAGCCCGAGACTTAGAGCTTTCATGATCAGGTGCTCGATTTCATCTGGACGGACCTTGGTCTCGTGGGAGATGGTGGCAAAAGACATGGCCCGATCATGGGGGGGGCGGCGGAAGACAGCTTCCGTCAGAGCAGCCAGATATATTTTCTGTTTCAAATGGCTCGAGTTCTCGTTCAGCAGCTTGTTCGAAGCAATGTGGTCGGAGAGCGCCGCGTAAGCAGCAAGGTCGCCGCGATTGTAGGCAAAAAGCAAGTCACGAAGCCAAGAATCATCCTCACTTTGTGCGAGAACGTCTAAAATCGGATGGAGGAGAAGCTCGCCAAAGTTATAAATGCTGTTCGACACCAAAGCGGCGACGCTCAGGTAGTATGCTCGTCGGTGGCGTTCGTCTTCTGGCATGGTCGAGAGATCAATGCATGCCAGGTACAGTAGCGCGGTTCGGTAGTAGTTTGCGAAATCCATCTTTCTCTGTGGGCATTTAGTTAGAGGTTTGTGGCATTGTACGTTTTGTGTAGGGCTGCGTACCTGATAGTAACTGGCGCTTGCGTCGTAAAACGCCGCGTGCACGATGACCTCCACCGAATCCAAGGAATCAAGTATGCGCTCTGCCGCATCTAGATCCTTTCTCGCCTCATCAAGCTCGCTCAGGCTCAATTTGACTTGCGCAACAGCAACAGACGCATAGACAAGGGCGTCTCTGGAGTCTTCGGTATCGACCTTCTTCACGACAGACTGGAGGAATTCGAGGCGTTCGCGGTTATCTGCCATAATATTAACAAACAGTCGAGAAAACCTCCAACTCCAAGAAACTCCAATTCCGGAAATCCATACCTTTACACTGGGATGCGGCTTTCAGCGCTAGATCCACCAATTTCAGCTTATTGATCTTGTCGGCAAACTTGAGAATGAAGATTCTGTAGAATGCTAGGCGTTGCGGGGCACTGCCCTCGTCGCTGAAGAACTGGACGAGCGCGTCGGTGAGCTGGTGCCAAAGCTTTCTCTCCCAGTAATTCTCAAAGTCTAGGATGAGCGGCTGAAGTTCCTCTGGCGCTGCGTCCCGCTGCTCAGCGAGGAAGTCGGGGATCGTATCAGCATTCATTGCGGCGGGTGCTGTCGTGTCCACAGGAAAGAAAAGGTGAAGTTTGGCTCTAGGCAGGGAGGGTGTTGTTTTTGCCTTCTAATGAGCGGCGTCTTGTTCGCTGTTGGTTGTAGAGAGTATCGAAAACTGTTATGCCGGAAGAGCTTCTGTGATCTAGTGGCGGCGTCAGGTCCACGCGATGCTCTGGGAGCCTGGAACCACGCACGGGCCACTTGTAAGCTACCTGCTCAGCAATTTGGCGCCACCAGCACCAGAAGCTTATGAATCACGTGTATTAACACGTGATTCACTACTGGCTCCGCTGGCTAGCTCGTTCATTACATTCAGCGAACCCAGGATTGGATCAGAGGGTAGAAGAGATCATTGAAATCGATTGAGAGGTAATAGCCATTCTTGCATCCGTCCAAACACCCGCAAGAATGGTTTTGTCGCTGGTTGCGGCGCGCTCTGCGCGAAACATCGTTCCTAATGCCGCTGGAAAGCGTTTTCTTTCCGAAATTGCCATCACTAGAACCGGCAAGCCGATTATCCGCACTGAAGGTGGAAGGTAAGACTGCAAGACCAATTGGGCCATTGACATGAAGAACTAACTTTGGATAATCAATAGATCGTCTCTCGGAGGTTAGCGAAATCATTTCAATTCAACACAGTCAGAACACGACTAATCCTCGTTAGGTCACACTGCAACTGTTTTTGGCGCAACTGGTCAGCTCGGTCGATACATTGTGAACAGACTCGGTATGCCATATGGATAATGAAGAGCTGGCCAACACATGACTAATTAAAGAAGCTCGACAAGGATGCACCGTCGTGGTCCCTTTCCGCGAGGAAATGACAAAACGTCATCTCAAAGTTACAGGAGATTTGGGCCGCATTGTTTTCATCGTATGAGCCTTGCAAATTTCCGGCCATTGGCTCGCATCACTGACGTCTTGAGTAGGAATATGACCTGCGCAACACCGCGTCTATCGAAGCCAGCGTTCGTCACTCTGATGTTGTCTACAACCTCGTCGGTCGCGACTATCCGACTAAGTGAGCTTGTGCAGTCTGTGAGACTTGAGGAAAGGCGCTAATGGGTTTAGAAATTTCTCTTTGGCCGACGTCCATATCGAAGGAACCGAGCGAATTGTCGATGCTGTCGCGAAATACGATGTCGATCGCTATATCCATGTTTCCTCGCACAATGCCAACACCGCATCACCGTCCGAGTTCTTTGCGACCAAGGTGCGTTTATAAGGAGACTTCAAACCGGTTTCATAATAACATCTTGCAGGGACGCGGTGAGGAAGTTGCCCGAAGCATCTTCCCAGAAACTACTCTGGTCCGTCCCGCTCCGATCTTTGGCTTCGAAGACAACCTTCTTCTGAAGCTGGCCTCGGTCCTTAACCTCTTCACTGCCAACAACATGCAAGAGAAATTTTGGCCTGTTCATGTAAGCAGATTTTGCACTTGTTTCAAGCGCAGTCTAACATTTGTAGTCTATCGATGTTGGTGCCGGCTTAGAAAAGATGTTGTACGATGACTCTACCGCTGGCCAAACTTTCGAGCTGTACGGCCCCAAGCAGTATAGCATGGGACAAATTGCCGAAATGGTCGACAAGGAAATTTTCAAACAAAGAAGACACCTCAACATTCCCAAGGCTCTTCTCAAACCCGTCGCCGGTGCCCTCAACAAGGCCCTTTGGTGGCACACCTTGTCGGCTGATGAAGTCGAGAGAGAATTCATTGATCAAGTCATCGATCCTGAAGCCAAGACTTTTAAAGATCTCGGAATCGAGCCCGGTGACATTGCCAACTTCACCTATCATTACCTAGTAAGCACCATACGCACCATCACCACGTACATCTTGTTTCAAAGCCAAGTGTCTAACTCAAGAAACAGCAAGGATTCCGCAGCCAGAACTACTACGACCTGCCCCCAGCGACTGAGAAGGAGAAGCGTGAGGACAAGAAGTACATTCATGTCTTGGATGAGTTGTAAAATTGAAAGGCCATTATCCACCTTGTGTATGTATATAGAGCCGTGTTCTAGATGAAGGGCTGGGAGCCAAGCGGCGATACAGTTAATCGATTATCATTTCGTTTGTTATTCAAACCACGACCCAGATTTTTATCATTTCTGCTTTTAATCGTTGTGATGCGTCTTAGATACGGCCGTCAGGGTGGAAAAGTGACGAAACAAGACAGTTAGAGTCTGTACCTTCGAATTTCTCGCACTCCGGCTCTGAGAGCTCACTAGCAAGGTATCACAAGTGCTGACACGTTGCGAGCAGAATTTTGTCAGAACATGAAGTGGATATTGCAGTTTACTAGATATAAAAAAGATGATTGAAACTTCAATATGCATCTTCAAGCATAACGCAACCTTGCGGAGAGGGTGGACTGTAAATTAGAAAGGTAATTCATCAGGGTTTGTGCAATGACAAGCCCAAACTGTGTTTCGGTAAAATATTGTCCTTGACACTCTAGGCCAGAGATCGGATAATATAGAATAAAAGATATGCTTGCGCTCCGAGAACATCGGATAGGCTTGCCAACTCGACTTTGTGATCGTTGAACTTGAACCACTGCATCTTGGGATTAGCAGATGATATCCCAGTTAAATAAAAGTTGACTGACCTGGTCGCCCACCCGACAGTAGGAGGTATAGTGCCCTGTTTCAAGTTCTCCCACATGAACAACAACACTAAGGAGATCATACACGCAAGATCGTTGTAGCTCCATATTTTCTCGGCTGTCGCGGCTGCGGACTCGATTTGTATATGGAAGCATGTTGAGCTGTAAAGGAAAGTCCACTGGTGCATCGACCTTGGATGCAGCATGATCATGACGCCCTTGCTTGTATTCGAACCGCTGAAATAGCACGTCAGTTACTTGGCCATATTCGCTTGATTCTGAGAAGCACACTGACCTTCAGTTGTATAGAGAGTACATTGGGTAAGCGCTTCACGCTTGTATAACGTCGTGCCTGCTGCGTCGAGGCGCAGTGATGGCATCGATATTCACACTTATCCGACTTAATATACTCTTCATCAAGGCAGTCAGTGAGAGTCAGGTTCGGTGCCTTCTGTCCCGTTTTCTTATTCCGTCTCTGTGCAAGGCTGTCAAGTCCAACACTCAGATCTAAAAATGACTGCACTGTGTTGCTAGAGCTGTTGCAGTTTTGGCACGTTGTCGTTGTTTGCATTTTTCCATAGAACGTCTGGTGAATAATGCAATTGCAGCTGTGCTCGCTTCCAATTTCAGGCTTCTTGCCATCGCCATTGCGTTCATGCAAATCTTCAGCAAGGAATTGAAAGAATTCATGAGCATCTTGCTCTTTGGTCGTAACCAAATTCTCGAACGCTTTCTTTTCTGATATCCAAAACCCAGACAGAATATTTGCGGCTGTATAACCGTTTGTGTTTTCCAGGGCGTAGAAATCTTGGAACATGTCGTCCATAGCGCAGCTTAAGCAATGCGGCACGTTGCATTCGTTGCTCTGATGACCGTCACTCAAGTAGAAGTTTCGTAGAAGGGGGTTGTGCAAGAAGCTCTGCAAAACAACATTCTGGTAGCAGGTTGCTCCTGCATTATAGATGCCTCGAAGACCATCTGCCCGGCAGGATGCGAGAGTTGTGTTGGAAGAGATGTACCTCGGATCGTCTTTGATGGAGTCGGTGAAGAGCTCGTCGTGTTTCCTCTTGCGGCCTGCGTAATTGTTAGCCACTTTTGAATTATTGAACAAATGTGAGTATAGTACCAGAGAAAGAACCGGTTCCGATTTTGCGTAATCGGAGTTCCTCTAGAGTAGGATCCCAAACCAAGTCATCGCAGATTTGGCAGTATAGCGCACCGTTCCGAGAGTCAACATCTTAGATAGTTAGCCTCTTGTCCATTTTAAACTGCTCGGCGAAGTCATTACAGAATCTATGCGACTTTTTGTTTCCATGCCCCAGCCTGTCCTCTTCGGAAACTGTAGTAGGACATTGGAGACAAAGATAGTTCGATGTTAATGTAGTAATCGGTCGGCCCTCTTTATTGGTGGAGGTTTGCGGGACAATTGGGTTTGTATCGAAGATTCCTCGGAGGATCATTTTGTAGTGGGCTATCGAACTGTTCATCACTTCTTGCCCTTGTGAGAGGAGCAGTTGGACGTGTTCTAAGTTTGGATAATTAGGTATTTGTTGTAGTAGGAATCCGGATTTCGAGCATACCACATCCGAACATGGGTGACCCTGGCGTGGGCGATTTCACACGAGCATTTCGCGGAGACGCAGGAGTAACTGGGCGGCTAGACATGGTGTCCAACTGGTGCTACCAAGCGAGGAAGGTCGCGTGTGGCGTGTCACGAAGTCCGCAAGTCGCTTGGATGCGCAATATACTTTGAGGTAGGTGAATCAAATTTCCGTCTGGAATCTTCGGTTGTCGGCTCGTTCAGTGAAAAATCAAACGAAGTTTCTGTCGAATGCGAGAGAGGCGGTCGATTGCAAGTCGCGAATAGGGATGGATATCTGCGGCACAACGGGGTTCCTGATACTACACCGGTGCTTGCGATTGAAGCTAGTTGCTTGTATCTTAGCGCGAGCTCAACTGCAGAATTGAATAGAGCCAATTGCCGCAGTGCAACTCTGGTTGTGATAGTGTAGTGACTTTATTGCATTGAAGGAGAAGATGATGCCACTCAATGCGGCAGGCATGTTAAGCGCTACGCCATCGCACCCAGTTTACATACAGCAGCACCTTTCCTTATCGATTGCAGATGAGCGCGGAAAGTGGATAATTCCGTACCGCCTAATACACTTATTTCCTCTGCAACATGGACCTCGATTATTCGACTTATTAATCAACTCTAATTGAGGCCTGGATTATCCTATGAATAATGAAACTCGAAGATTTTTGGATCAATTTTCTACTTGTTGTGGAGGCTTCTAGCGGAATCAATCGTCTTGCCGCAGTGATTCGATCCTCCTAGGCACGGCTCTCATAGGTACCCATATTGTGTAGTGGCGCAGCCGAGGTTGTTCTTTTGTACCAAACGGCGCTCTGTTTATTCATCAACCTCCGCCTCGTGTCATCAGAATGCAGTTCTGCTCCAAGCAGCCATTCCCACTGAACACCAGTCTTCTTGCTTTCGCACCACCGAACTGACTACTTCAGCTAAGCAAGGCACCACTTCTGGCAATCCGCCTATTATCATCACGAGCGTCAACAATGAATCTCCAACCGCTGCCAAGCGTGAAGCGGCTTAGCCCAGTGTGTATCCGAATCCTCGGCGGAAATCCTGGCAAATTTACGCTTCAGGGAACAAACACGTATTTGCTGGGCTCCGGAAAGCGCCGCATCTTGATAGATTCCGGAGAAGGAAAGCCAGAGTGGGCTGCATCGTTAAGAGAAGTTCTCAGGGCTGAGGGTGCAACTGTTGACACAATATTGCTTTCCCACTGGCATCACGACCATGTTGGAGGTGTAGATGACTTACATCAGATTGCTCCACAGGCTGTCATCTACAAGTTTGATCCAACAGAGGGACAGCATGCAATTGAGAATAGCCAAATTTTTCAGGCAGACGGTGTGACTCTGACAGCACATCATACACCTGGGCACACAACAGACCATTTGGTCTTCACCTTGGCCGAGGAGGACGCAATGTTCACGGCAGACAATGTTCTTGGAGAAGGTACAGCGGTGTTTGAGGACATGGCGTCCTATATGAAGAGTTTGCATATGATGAAAGGCTTGTTTGGAGGAAGAGCCTACCCGGGTCACGGAGAGGTGATCAATAACGGTGTCGGAAGGATCACAGAATACATCAATCATCGCAAGCAGAGGGAGGAGCAGGTAGTTCAAGTCATGCGGGGTGTCAATGCAGATGGGAGCAGAAATTGGACGGGGATGGATGTTGTCAAGGTCGTCTATAAAGACGTGCGCGAAGATTTACACGCAGCAGCCTGCGCTGGTGTCCTACAAATACTAAGAAAGCTGGAACAAGAAGGCAGGGCAGCCAGAGTCGACGATGACGACAGCGCTGGTCTTTGGAGGTTGGCTGGCCAAGCGGCTTTATGAGTATAATGTTTGCAGTAATAAATGCAATACTTTATGGATGTTTTCTCCAAATAATTATATCAACTTGTGGGTGGGCAGAAATGAGCTCAAGTTTTGCCCGCGATGGTACTTATCAGATGCGCAAGTTTGCCGAAGCAGAGGCCGTATTGCAGTTCGGTGTTCACGTGGTGCCTTATTCTATGCACCAACGGACTTTAGAAAAGCCGGTAATTGCAGTCGGGACTGCAGGCAAATGACGTCTCTCGAAAACTGGCACATCGTTAGAGCTTTATACCAGTACAGAGGCACTACAGCCGACCTTGTAAAACCTTGTGTGTCATGCTCCGGACCAGTGGCAACTATTGGCCAATTTTGAATGGCTTGGTCTTTGGAAGGCTATTGGTAATCCAGGAGAGGGGGGCCGGATTTAGACCATGGGTCACTGTACACCGCTAAAAGCAGTGGTGATGAAAACCTGAGTGATGCAACTATTTTGGTTGCTCAACATGCGACCCACTGGCACAAGTAACACCCGAGGCTGCCGAAGCTTTGTGGTAATGGTGGAGAAGCTGGCTGTTGGAAATATGCGTACGGCTTTTTCGGGATTGCTGTCTCGAGCACAACGCGACGCTGGTCAATTAAATAAAACTGTGGGTTGGCGAATAACGGTGTAAGTGCCCCGGGTTTCGGATGCAGAAGCACGGAAGCTGGGACGCCATCGTTAGCCTCACAAGACTGTGGTTGTGGTGCAAAGTACAAGTGCCCACGAATGGACTCCTGGTCAACAAATTGAAGTCGACCGGGCCAGTGGACAGTATGATGCATTGCATGCGTGGCTCTTAAGCATGCATCTAACTTCTCGCCTAGAGGTTCGCGGCGCGAGGAGTAAAGCCCGCCGTGTGAGATTCTCTGAGATTCTACGACGCTACTTGCCAGCTGACACAAATGGTGCACGAGAACATTAACGAGCTGGGTCCTGTCAGGTGGCGTAGGAAACTACAGCTCGGGATAGACGGGAAGGTATTTATAATAGTCTAACGGTTGGCTTCCTGACCGGGTCTCGTCCCGACTCGGATTGCAAAATTTGAGTAGCCTTCTTTTTGTCTGCACTGTGCTGCGGAACGCAGCAATGCACGGTCGTCTGATGCATCAATACGTCATTGAAGGGATCGATGCCGAAAAAGTAGCAGTGCGACAGCCCTGCGCCGCAGAACCTCGCGTTCTGCTAAGCTGGTGATAATGCCAGCCTGATTGCATAGCATTTGCCCTACTCCATCCATGACTGGTAAATGATATTGTGGGCTTCTCCATGGACTGTATTTTGCCCAAACCACAAAAAGAGCAAACCTAAAAATGGCCATAGCCGTGGTTTGCCAACCGGTGCGGCGCTTCACGACGAGCAGTGTAAGAATGAGGCGGCCAAATTAGCCTAAACCCTGCGATCAATCATCTGGACACTGACCAGTGTACCAGTATGGACTTCTGTGCGCCAAGAATAGGTGGCTGACTGCTGGCAGCTCCTTACTAATTAGCCCCTGGGTCCACTTGCAGCTCAATTGTCACTCAGTTGGGGTTGGTAGCAAGGTCCGGATCTTCCGGGTACAATTTGGGGTCACAAGCTCCAACGTGCCTCAATGTGTGGGCTGGGCGGTCGCGGGCTGATGACTTGGCCAAAACGGTGAGTACCTGTACTTGCACCGATGGGAGCTAATGAAAGCCAGGTGTTTTGTCGCGCTGCAAGATGTTCGCCATGAAGGCTTAACATGAGTCCAATATGCGGAAAGCATGACTTCAGCCTTGCTTGTCGCCTACACACGACCAGGGGATGAAGGTTTGAATGCGAATAAGCGTTGGCAAATAGGGCCAGGCCGATGCTCGACCGCTACTGCGCTACGATCGGGCGGACGAACAGGGCCAAGGTATCTGCAACCAAACGTCCTGTACCGCGTGGTTAAAAACTGAACCTCATTTCGCATGGTGAAATCGCAGAGCATTTGGTGCGTACTGGTACCAGTACGTGGTGCCGGATGGCGCACGCCAAGCCCACCCTGCAGCCATAGCACCACGGCACAACAGAGTCTCAACGCCACTTTTCCTTGTAAGTTGCCGTCCACTCACTGAGCTCTTTCCGGTCACGGCGCGCCCCGCCAGGGCTTCTCGATTTGTATCTGATTAGGTTTGACGCTGGTTACTCTCCTTCTCCTCCTCCTCTGCCGCCATTCGGTGACAACATCATCTTTTGCGCCGCGGCCGCCGGGCCAGGCCTGCAGCTGCGCAAGACAGAAAACCGGGTCCGCACATGCAGTGTTTCTACCTGTCCCCCAGTTTCTACCTATGTTCGGAAGCATCGGCGTTGGCAGCTTCGTTAGAGGAAGCTCTTATTGTCGGCTATAGCGTTCATACAAGTAACTGCAGCAGACTGCTGTTGCGACCGTTTCTCTAATAACTAAAGGCTATTCCCGCTCTTGACTTCAGCTCATGACCCGTTCTCTCCCTTTACACAACCCCAAAACTGTTGCTTTTCCTCGATTCTGCATCCCAGCAAGCTGCCACCTCCAATCCGAGGTAGCTTCAGTCGCAAGCTACATAGAAGCTTGCCCATCTTCTATGTTTCTACATTTACCTGCTCAACATACGCTTCTACATTCCTGCTCCCGCTTCGTTACGGATTCTGGGCCAAGTTCTCGCCGTAATATCCTGTAGCATCGTATTTGAATGCCTAGCTACAGGATGGCTCCGATATTACCTGGGAAGGGCGGTCATTGCATCTCTCTCGTCTTTTTCTGTTTCGTTGTTGTCACTTCCGCATTAGCTCACGACAATGAACTCGAAAACGCACACGGTCACGGCGCCATGAATGAGATCATGGCCGACGAGCCCATAATAAGAAATGCGACCGAATATCCAAACACATATTTTGCTCACACTGAATGTGTTGGCACAATATATGCTCACATCGCGCTGATGCTCATCGCTTGGGTTTTTATCTTGCCAGTTGGTATGTCTTTTCTAGAAATCCATCTTAAGAACTTGAGTGCTAATTGGACACTCCAAGCCGTCGTACTCTCAATCGCGAGGTCTCGGTTTACCCTCGCTGTCCAATTTATATTTTTGACCTTCAATGCAATTGGTGTGGTCCTGGCTTTGATATACAACGCGAACACACCAGATCTCTATCCAAACAATGCACACCACAAAATCGGTTGGATCATTACCTGGGTTGTCTCAGCTCATGTTCTGGTAAATCTTGCAGGCCGCATTGTAAATGCTTGGGGCGGTAAAAGCATGAATACCTGCTACAAAGAGCTACCTCCTTCTTTGCCCATGTCTGGGCAAGGCTCTACTCCATTTGTGAGAAACAGCAATCCTAACGAAGAATACCGCACGTCCGATGACAGCGGTCATGGGACGGCCTCCGCTTCTTCATCTATTCGTAACAGCTCTATCTCGACCATATGCGCAGATGAGGGCGGTACTGGAGAGGGGCACACCAAGGAATACGACCATGTTGGTGATGATTTCGAAAATCTGCCACTTTCACGCGGTGATTCCCCGAGAACTACCTTTGTCGCTAGGATTGCTCAGATTGGCTCTTATGATATTTGGAGATACTTTGAGCTTGGCTACAAGGCAGTAGACCGCATTATTCTGCCATTTGGTTTCATCGTGTTGGCGACTGGAATCACTACTTTTGCGCGCCTTTTTGTAAGTTTGCCGCCATGCACTTGTAAATATATCCGCCATTGCGCGCCTTCTAACGTGTTTAAAAACAAATTATAGGAAGGAAATGCTATCTTCGGAGGACTGGCCCATTGGATCAAGGGTGGTGTCTTCTTTTGGCTCGGCTTATTCAACCTCGGGCGATGGTCCGGTAGCTTTGCTGAACTCGGTTGGGCATGGAATCTACGCCCAAAGGCATACAACAGCCAGAGACTGAGCTTTCGTCCTTCCGCTGAGTTTGTGGAAAGCGCTCTTATTTTGTTCTATGGTTCGACAAATATCTTTCTCGAGCACTTGAGCGGATGGGGTAGCGAATGGTCCGCGCAAGATCTTGAGCACATGGCTATTACAGTATTATTTATTGGAGGCGGTCTGGTAAGTTACGAAGCTTCCTATGCCGATTCAGTCTTCACTGACATCATCGACCAGTGCGGCATACTTATCGAGTCGACCTGCATCCGCGAGCTTCTGAACACCACGACTACCGCTATACCGACTAACTCGTATTCTTACGAAGAGCAAGAACTATTTCAGGCACCGGATTCATACGAGTTCTCGTTAAATCCCATGCCGGCCCTGGTTATCCTTCTTCTTGGTATCATGATGAGCTCTCATCACCAGGCAACAATGACAGCAAGCATGGTTCACAAACAATGGGGTACCTTACTGCTCTGGGCATCTGTTGCACGAGGTTTCACTTACGTACTGTTTTATATCAAGCCGCCGAAGTCTATTCTCCCATCGCGCCCACCTACTGAGCTGCTTTCTTCGTTCGGCCTCATTGCTGGCGGCATCATATTCATGGCTAGTGTAAGTCTACTCATCGGTCTTGCTTTCCCAGTACATCATGTTAACCTGAATAACAGAGTGCGGATACTGTGAGTGGCATGATTCACTATGGCTTGGATGCCATGTTTCTCTATACGGTGACCATGGGCCTAGTGGGTATGCTAATGGCGTGGGAAGTCATCGTTCTTGCGATTAAAGGTTGGGCAGTTCGGCAAGAGCTTACGCGAAACGTCTATGCCAGCTGATCCGATTGTACCACTCTATATTTTACGTCGTACTGCTTTGTTTTCTATGCTGATTTTGTTTGCGGTTGGCGAACACTGTCTCAGCTTTGATGCTGAGTTAGTAAGTCTTGCGAAATTATGCCCGTGATTCTTTCTCTTCTGGCCAATAATACCTTGGCCACAATATATCACTATATATAGGTTGTATGTTGTAATTCAATGTTGTTATATTGCTCTCGATTTACAATGAGTGGCCACGCATTGACTGTAGAAACTGTCCGGCGCGGAGATTGTTCGGGGTGCGTCTGCGATCAGCTGCCCTCCAGCGTGGGGATGCTGCTGTCTGTCTCTTGGCTTTTGTCTGGTATTTCAGTCAGTTGGCGAACTATCTTTGCCATGACAATTGTTTGCATGTGTACGAGCCACTGGGCGTCGCGTGTTCTGGCCATTTCAGACGATTCCAATTCCTTGTCGCCTCCTCCACATTATTCCGAATCTTGATTTTGTGGCCCTTTTCCCGATTGTGGCTTGATATCATTCGCCATCTGCCGTCATTGTTCGTCGTGCGCCAGCTTCAGCCTCCCTTTGTGTCTCGGTGTCCATCTGTGTTTCGTCTGGCGGCGCAGCGGGCACGTTCAGCGCCGGACAGTGGTGCTCACTTCAACTTTTGCTTTTTTTTCACTTGTTTGTTCTTCGTTTGCTTGAATTATCCTCCTCTTGTCGTCCTTGGAGAACTGAGAGGTGCCTTGCGCAAGGGCATGGACAAGGAATGGCACAGAATCGGCTTTGAAATCATCTGCTGTGCGCACTTTGTCTAAGTCCTCGGACAGCTCCTGCGTGAGTTGCTGTAGGTAACTGGAAGAGAATTCAGCCTCGGTATCTCTGCTTGCCATTTTATCTCTGCGTGGCGGGTGGCGATTTGCTCGATGATGTTGGTGGAAATTGCTTTGTAGAAGCAGTGGTTTCGACACTTTGAAAATTTGTTTGCTCCACTCACCTACCTACCCTACAGCTACGGTGATGTCGCTGCTTTGTGGAGTTTTCGTGTGTGTGGCTCTGTTCTGTCTGGGAGATAATTGATTACCGACTATTTGATGAGTAGCTATGTTTACTTTTCGATTTTAGCTTTTGGGTGTGTGCTTTTTGACAGCCATGCTACCTCGGTACATCACTCGTGTGAGACAGCCACAATCTGTTGTGGAGCGAGCGCAATTGATGCTCGCGAGCCGTTGTAGCATCACTTCCTGAAGGTTTGCCAATGGCAGGTAATAGTTTACCAGGTGGTATACTAAAAAACAATCGACACATTCGAGCACAAGACACAAAGAAGAAAGAGAGGGAAAAAGCAACAATGATTGAAAATCAAGCAACAACGCAACGTCACGGAAGGGGCGGTGGGGTAGTTCAGAGGCAGAACTTGGATTAAGGTCATGAGGGGACCCAAATTCGTAAAGATAATGATGAGATTGATTGATATATGACATAATGCATGGGAACACCAGTAAGAGTGGCATGGGATTGTACACACCTGGCACCGAACGTGATCGGCTGTGTAGCTTTGAACGACTTAGAAGATCCTCCACATGAAAGTGCTCCCGAAAAATTAATCGACACCCACAAGCTCACAAACATAGCAATGTACCATAGTGGTCTAAAAGCGAGCAAAAGATTACAAGCTTACAATGAACGAACTGGTTTGCGAAGCGAATGACGTAGATCGTGGAACATACACTCGAGTTCACATGACGTAAATGCCGAGCAGTCATTCTTTGTTTCAACGAAGAGGCAGTAAGCGCATGTATAGCCGAACAACTAGGTATGATGGCTCGGTAATTAAAATACCAGATCGTCGACATCGACCAGAAAACTATTTAAGGGAGACGATCCGTGCTCGTGCCAAGAAGCCATTACACGGGCCAGCCATTCCCCGCTGCCATACACTGCCCAATCGAAGATGAAAACCAAGGCCGCAATACTCGCTATCCTCACTGTTATCGTCATAGCCCAGGATCCACTTAGTGGTCTCCCGGAGTGCGGCAAACAGTGTTTCGAGGATGGCTTTAAAGGGTCTGGCTGTGCTTCCAAGAGCGATTTCAAATGCACCTGCGGGTAAGTTTCAAGCCAACGTCAGGGAATGCTGCACAGGACAGTAGAAATGTGGAAATGAAGATACTGAATAACTATCAGGTCGAAAAACTTCATCAACGATATGACTGGCTGTATGCTGATCAAATGTGGTGGTGCCGATATGTAAGTGCCATTCTGCCTCCGTCAACGTAGCGAACAAGCCCGACTAGCTTTGCAAACCGTCTGACCATAGCCTTGAAGCATGATTGCATACAAGTGGGCGTCAGATAAGTGCGCAGCTGTTGGAGAACCGCTGTAGCGAGTCAAACAGCAACACCTCACGTCCAACGTCAATGGTCAAGTCATATCCCACATCAGCGAACGTACCGAAGGCTGCATGCTGGTCTGATAATTTTCCTCCATGGGTTACGTGACACTACGATATACAGAAAGTGGTACCAGATTAATTGTCATGTATTATTCCTAACATGCGTTGCAACTTGGAAACCGGGTCAAAGAACGGATGAACAGCACCGTGAGCTAGCCATTCTCGTATAGAAGCATGAATCAAGATAAGCCAGCAAATTCCAACACTCATCATCACTCATCTGCGGCGCAACTAGAGACAAGGTAATTCCCAACTTATTATACAGCGCTCAATCTTTGTCAATCCCCAGCCGTGCCCCAACAGGTGCCTTCGTGCTCGGACGAAAAGACCAGTCTAGTGAGATATGTACTGGAAGACGGCAGACACGTCGGGCTCCCCATGTTCCTGCCTAAGCAATAAATCCTGAATTGGCTTCAGGCCATCATTCGTGAAGTGATTCCAAGTGCTCGTGTCGCCGTACAGAAGTGCTGGAGCCTTGATGTACTGATTGCCATCTGGCCTGCATCTCTTGCATTTGAATGTGTCGTGTGTGTCGCTTCTCGTGTCGGATCTGTACTGGAAGAGTTCTCTGAGGCTATCCAGGGAGAAATGGCGTTCCACGTCTTCCGCAGAGTCCACCACGCAGGAAGAAAGGCTCTGCTTGTGAGACTGACGCTGGAAAATTTTCTCCTCAATTGTGCCAGTTGCAATGAAGCGGTAGACAAAACAATCCTTCTTTTGACCATCACGCCACACACGTGCCAGGGCTTGTTGATCTGCAGCCGGGTTCCAATCGGGGTCGAAGAGAACAAGTCTATTTGCGCCAATCAAGTTGATACCGCAGCCTCCTGCTTTGCTGCTCAGCAAAAAAACAAACTCATCGCCCCCGGGGTCATTGAAACGATCCACAAGCTTTTGACGCTTGTTGACATTCATCGTGCCATCTAGTCGTAAACAGCCGTATTGACGTGACCGACAAAGCCTTTCGAATAAGTCCAGAGTTGATGTATAATTGCTGATGAGAACAATCTTGTCATTGGTATCTTGTCGAATACGCGCCAACATGCGATCAAGAACTTGCATTTTCCCGGAGTACCACGGCTTGACTTCACGATCACGCCCTCGGGATTCTTTGGGAACATAATCTTCGGGATAGCAGCTTTCAGAGCCAGGCAAGTCGTCGCCTAAATTGAGCAAGTCTGGGTGATTGCAAAGCTTCTTGAGGATATTAATGGCCTTCAAGGGCTGGCTTCCTTTCCCTCTCAGCAAGGCCTGGATGTCGGGACTAGTGATAAAATAGTTGTAAAGATCCAGCTGAAATGGGGCAAGATTGCAGAAGACAACGTGTTCGTACTTGACGGGCAGATACTTGGACAGAATATCGTTTGTTCTGCGGATGAGGAATTTGTTGACAATTCCGAGCAGCTCTGAGGTACATGCGTCACCACGCTCCTTGTCTTGTTCCGACGCATCGGCATCGCGACCTCTGAGGATCGGAATCTCGAAACGCTTCCGGAACTCTAGTCTGGAGCCGAGAAGATCCGGATTCGCGAAGCTGGTCAAAGAAAAGTATTCGGTGAGGTCATTCTGGATGGGTGTACCTGTCAGAATAACCCGTCTCGACACATTCAGATTATTCAGCGCACTGAATGTGTTGCTGTCTCCGTTCTTTAGACGGTGGCCTTCATCACAAAAGAGTAGACCGATTTTTGTATGCTTCAACTCCTCCACGTTCAGACGCAGTGTTTCGTATGACACTATAATAACGGGCCGTGTAATCGCCCTTCCCGATGCAATAGCCCACTGTCGGAGTTGGCGTGTCAACTCTTCCTTGGTTGCTTTCCCATCGATTGCAAATGGCGTGATAGCGTTAGGACCCAGCCACTTTGTCAATTCGTTGGCCCAGTTTTTAACCAAACTTGCCGGGCAGACAACAATTGCTTTTTGTATTGTCGATTTTCCAGCATCTGGTGATTGCTTAAGCAGCGTCCACAAGAGTGTAATGCACTGTAAAGTCTTTCCCAAGCCCATCTCGTCCGCCATGATGCACCCGTTTGCCTTCTCGTCAATGAGGCCAGCAACGCAGCGATACATGAATTTGACGCCTTCAACTTGGTGGGGACGCAATATTTTGGCCAATTTGGGGTCGAGAACGACAGGAACACGTGGGTGTTCATTTTCAACCGTTCTCTTGATTCCTAGTATCTCTGCCAAACTTTTATGAACAAGAGGGGAGTCAAGTTTCTGTGATTTTTCGGGTTCTTTGTTTTCCTCAATGTTTGTAATCCGGCCGGAATCTTTCGGTTTGTCATCAGTGGTAGGGTCGTAGAGTACGATGGCGAACTCTCCGCTTGGATCATGTAACGGCTTCGCGACAAAGACTGCCCCCTGTCTCAGGCCCAACGTTGGCGGAGGTCTGTTTGGGCTGTACTGGGCGCTAGATTTATCTTTTAAAGGCACTGAAAAAGCTTTGCGGAAGACTGTTGATTTATCTTTGGCTTGGAAAACTGGGAATCGATTGGCATCTCGGGTTGCCAGTGCAAGTCTAGCCTCATTTGTATAAGGCTTGTCTTCATCGGCGTTGCCATCGGCACCTCTGTAGTCGACTCGTTTTCTTTTCCTGGATGTCCTCTCTACTGCTCCCGTTGGAACTGCAGAGCCAGGGCATTTGAACGGCTTGTGTAGCTGACCAACGCTATGAGCGCGCTGGTATCGTGCCGATGGAGCTGCGATGCTAGGCGTAGACGTGACCCTACTGATTGTTAGTAGATATTTGGGAAATTTTGAATTCTTGGCTCACATCTCAGATGCTTATCCACGATGGCTTCTCTTTTACCGTCTTTGTGGGCAAGCAGCCTGGTGTGTAGATCGTGGTGGTGGCGTGTTGTCTTGCGAGACGCGTAGCGCGCCGCAATCTGTGGGGCTTCTGTGTCGCGCTGTCAGCTGACGGCCATTTGCTGCACCTTGTCAGCCTCGGGTTTCTAAATGCGGTGCGAGATTGAACTAGCCTAGCGCTGGACAAGCTACACACAACGGCTATCGAACGGGTAGGCAGCTTCGACTCACCCGCTCTAATAAATTCGAATACTGTGAAATACCCGACCCTACCGTTTATTCTTTTCTATCTATTTGTTTTTGGTTCTCTCTGCCGCATTAATTACTGATCAGTGGAAGCAAAAAGTTGGATTTCCGGCAGCCAACTATTGTACCATCTTCGGTTATTAGCCATGTCTGCCGATTTTTGGGCGGGCTATGCGAGCGGCGCCGTAGGCATCATAGTCGGCAACCCACTTGATATTGTTAAACTACGCCAACAAACTCAGCATACAGAGAGAACAGTGGTTGCTTTTCAAAATACCAAGTCGCTCTTGGCTGGTACAGCAGCACCTCTTCTCGGTTACGGTGCGCTGAATGCCATTCTCTTCGTATCGTACAACCGAACAGAATTGGCGCTCAATCGTGCTTTGGGAACAGAAAAGAGCCTCGTTGTAAACTGGGTAGCCGGAGCGGTTGGTGGCCTTGCAACATGGATCATCAGTGCTCCAACAGAGCTGGTAAAATGTAGGGCGCAAATGGCGCTCCCAATGGTCAAATCCAGTTTCAACATTGCAAAGGCTACCTGGCACACAGAGGGTATCAGAGGCCTCTACTTTGGAGGACTTGTGACAGCGTTGCGAGACAGTATTGGATACGGCTTTTACTTCTGGTCCTATGAGCTCGCAATCCGGAATTGGCCGCTGCCCGAGGGGAGGAAAGGACCTTCGCTGAAGGATGAAGCTCCAAGAGTAATGCTGTGCGGTGGCTTGGCTGGAATCGTTACCTGGGCGAGCGTGTTTCCGCTTGATGTAATCAAGACTAGGCTTCAAACTCAAGGTGCATTACAAAAATCTGTTACAGTTGAAGAGAGCATGCGGCCCATGCGAAAAAGGGCTTGGCTGATAGCCAAGGACATGTTTCATGAAAATGGCACGAGACCCTTCTTTCGCGGTCTTACAGTCTGCAGTATCAGAGCTTTCATTGTAAATGCAGCGCAGTGGGCGGTTTACGAGGGCCTCATGTATAAAAGCGGCGAGGGCAGGTTTCGTAACGACGAACTGATAGAGCATGCCCAGTAGTCAATAGTCAGAGCCGTATAAGCGCATAGAGTAGAAAAAAAAATACTAAACCGACTGGTCTTCCATGACATGCTCAAGAAGAAACGGCAGCATCGCAGCCATATGAATCAAGTACAGTAAAATTACACTAGATATTTCGCATCAGCAAGGCTGAGTGATTTTCAAAACATACAGTAACGCCAACCTCCGCGAAAAAAAATAATACTATTTTCTGCATATCAATGCGCTACCCAGTTGCACCACGCGGAACGACTTAACACACAGTCTCCAACTACCGTATTGACCAGTTATAATCGATCAAGTATACAGTACCAGGAATCAATGGCTCAGACCAGTCTCCTGCTTCCATTTCTCGGTATCTTGGCCAATCTGGCGAAACCAATGGTTAACAGCTCCTCTCGCCTCTGTAGCCAGCGGACCTCCAGTTTTATCAGCACTCAAGCTTGATTGCTTGGGAGCGCTTTGTAAAGCTGTTTGGCTGCGGACTTTTCGCTTCCTGTTTTCTCTCTGCGCTCTCCATTCTTCCCGACCTGCAAGGTATCGTATGCTGTGTCCCAAGCCACGGTCTACAGGGGATAGTTTGTCATGTATCCGATTGGAGGGTGGTGCGGTAAAGAAAAGAACCCGTCCTGCGTGATCGCGTTGGAGCTGAGCGCGAACATGAGCTGGCAAGGCCTCGTTCGTACTGTCAGGGAGAGTATAGACCTCCGGCGGACGGGGTGGATTGTAAGCGTTGTTATGGTGGCCTGGTTGAGGCTGAGTAGGCATGTTTCGTGAGCCATGAACCGAGTGAGCCATATTATACCCTGGTGTTCCTGAGTTTCCGACCTGCTGATAGCGCATTGCGGCGGGAGATTGGGAGTGCCCGGATCCGTAGCCCTGGGCAAACCCAGGCTGATTCGGTTGTGCGTACTGTACCTGGCGCGTAGAAGTCGCATGCGCCGGTATTTGTGGGAGAGGCACTGGTGTCTGATGCGGATGTGCTCCAGGCTGCGGTGTGCTTGGTGAAGGGTTGATTGCTTGCGTATGATACTGGCTTGGCGATGCAGGTCCGAGAGCACCACCATACGAAGTACCACCGAGGCCTTCTCGTCCCTGAGAGGCTGCTGAACCTTGGCGACTCGCATCTAACTGGCTTTCTGAAGCAGCAGCAGGCTGCATCTGAGCAGAGTCGGGCGGGGGGGTTTCCTAGTAGTCCTGGTTAGTTTCTGATACGATGAAAGTAATAGCTACCGTTTGTTAAAAAAAAGCGCTTACATGAGATTCAAGAGGTCGACGATGAACGGCACCAACAATCGGCGGCGCATTCGGACTGCCCCAAGTGGGCCGTGGAAGTTCATCTGAGGCCTTTGCATCTTCGCGTAAGAGATGCTTAATTGGACTGGGGACTTTCCGCATCGGACGAGGAGCATCAAAAAGATCCATTTCGTAATCGCGGTCTCTCACTTCGTCCGGAACGCAGCTCGCCCACGTTTTGATTTTGTTGAAGCGAAAATTCTCCTCGTTGTAGCGCGATTCGCACACATAGACATGCTTGTCTGCGGGAAGACCGCGAGGGCGACCCTTATTAAACCGCGTCACAAACATAACGAAGCAACGATCAACTACTTCTCCAATTTGGTGATCGCGATACTGCCCGGTCTTCACGACCTCATGCTCAAAGAAATGTTTCTCAAAGCGATGGACAGTTTGCTCAGGCCGGTAGTACCAGCATGCATTGATCCACTTCTCGCCCTCACGATCTTGCCACATGCGAAAGATCTGGCCCACAATGGGTTTGGCGAGGTCATTGGGGTTGCGAATATGAACCCAGTCCCCTATTTACTGTAAGTCTAGGCACTTTGATGAGTATTACATCATACATACCAACTCTCCATACGTTTCCGTCTTGCTCTATTTGAGCTACTGGTAGCTTCCCGTCCTCATCACGGAACTCGTCGTCTGGCTTGGCTTTCTCTTGCTCGGCCAGGGCCTGGGTTTTCGTCTGTAGCTCAGCCGCAGCGTTGTAGAGCTCGCTGTGGTCTTCATTGTATGTTTTCGCATTCTCGAACATGAGGTTCATATCGTCGAGAAACTTGTCGACGCTCATGTACTTCTTGCGTTTGGCTTTCTTCTTGATATTGTCCAAAGCGATTGGGTTCGCAATCGTCTGATAATAGTCTGGCAACGCCCCTCTATCGGGCAATTTTTCGAATGGAGTGATGCGTGAAGCACCGTTGCTCGCCTTGAACTGTCGGAGGCCCTTGAGCACCGATGAGATGCGAGCCTCAACCGGGCTAAGGACCATCGGAGGACGTCCTCTGCCTTTATGCGCATCATCGTCCATGTCAACATCACGATCTCTAGCAGCTGCTCTCTGAAGATGGCGCTTGCCACGCCTACTAGCGCCAGCTCCATATTCGTCATCATCATCGTCGTCTTCTTCGTCGTCTTCGTCGTCTTCGTCATCTTGATCATCCTCATCTTGATCATCCTCATCGTCCTCCTCCTCAGCTTCAGAGTCTCGAGACGGGGATTCTTCTACCGGAGGTAATTCACCGAGATCGGGCAAAGCAGCCTCTTCTTTGGTGATTTGCGAGGATTGGACAAGCTTGTCAAGCTCTTCTCTGAAAATTCCCTGAAGTCGGATTGCGGCGCTAAAAATCGGAGCGGAAGGCCGATTATAGACTTGCGCATTGTGAAAAATTTGCGACACGTCTTTGACGAATTCTGGGAAGTTCGTGTATTGCTTCTTCTGTATTTTGCCCTATCCACGGTCAGATTTCCGTTGCTCATTTTCCGTGTCTTGTGCATACCCTGACAGTGCTGAACGCTACTGGATCAGATATTATTTCGAAGTAATCCGGGACCGTTCGGCGATTCGGAATGCGCTGAAAGCCTGCGGCGAGCTCCTCGCCGCTGATAAGAAGTTAGCATGATGCTGGAGACGCGGTTTGCGCAGCTTCTTACTCTTCAGAGAAGGTGCACAAAAATGTGGACAGCCGATCGATAATTTCGTACAAATCATCGCGACCGTCAATATCCATCTCTCCTTCTGCATCACTGTCAACTCCGTCCGCAGTGTTGTTTGCCATGTCTACATCCTCGTCGCTGTGTGGAGTCGCGAGTGGGCGCCCGGCAAGCGCTGAATTGCGCCTGCTAGACATCTGAGATATTGATTATGCGGCCAATAAAAAGTGAATTGAGCTGTTCGAGATCAGGGTAGTAGGAGAAAATTGATGCGCGGGCTCTTGGAGATGCAGGTCGCGTGAGACCTGTTGGCAACGCGTCGGAAGGGAAGGTTCGAGCCTCTCAGAATCGACGTGTGGAGGCTGATCATGTGCTTATGTAACCACATCTACAGGTAGCTCCAAGGTACATCACTCAGATCTTTCCAGGCAAAATAACCGAGTGGTGCTTAAGTGAATTTGGAGAATAAATATCTAGGTATGTGGTTATGTTCTATTTTAAAACCCAGACAGAATTCATCCAGCATGTGCCAGATTGCTTGCTAAGCGCTGATTCTGGTTTGTCAAGTACAGATCACCACCTGAATACAACACAAAGTGTCCAGGTTCCGGATTGCACGGTGGACATCGCCACGACGCGGTTTCATCACCCGTTGCCTAATTTCTATCGTGAAAATGAGAGCTCGGTATAAGTGGCCGGGTGGCACTGGTATTCTGACGCTCGATGATGATGCGACATTGGGCGACGTCATTCGAGACCTGACGTCCAAGACGCTCCTCACCAGCTTCGGAATTAAATTTGGACCACCTACTGCCATGAAAGCCCTGGATATGAGTGCAACAAACCAACCAGCCAAAGAAATGGGACTCAACGGGGAGATGCTCACTATCGTGCCAGGCGAAGAGCACCTGTCACCAAAATGGCAGCCTACTAGCACAGAGCAGCGCCGTTCGCAGGATCGCCACCATCGACACAGAACAGGCCCTCAGGATGTCAATGTGCCTTGGAGTGCCAGGGATGGAACTCTTTGTAAGTGCTACATGCGTATAGCGATAGTGATATGTGCTAATTACACAGAAGTACTCCGTGTGATGCCAAGCGACAATAGCTGTCTCTTTACTGCCTTTGGCGGTGCTTTACCACAGCAGGTGGTACCATCCAAACTGCGACAAATGATGGCAGACTATATTCAACAGCACTCGAGTGTGTATTCTGAAGCCATTCTAGGAGTGTCTCCTGAGCTGTACTGTCAAAGCATCGTCGATCCGAATAGATGGGGCGGCGGCATTGAGCTGAGCATCCTCTCGTCGATATTTGATATAAAGATCTGCACATATGATGTTGAGGTTTGGGCTCTATATTACAAGAATAAAACAGAAAAACTCTAACACGGTGCAGACCCGGCGCTTGATTTCCTTTGGAGAAGGAAAACGTGACCAATGCATCTTGGTCTACTCTGGCATCCACTACGACCGCATAGCATTTAGCTATTCTGAATATCCTTTTACGGATCCCTCGCTACCACCGGAAATGGATCGAACTACGTGGCCCACAGAAGACGAAGAAGTTCTTGCGAAAGCCAAAGAGCTCGTAGAAAAGCTCCATGCGGCTCATTATTTCACGAATATGGATGGTTTAGTCCTGAAATGCGATGATGCGGGCTGTGGCTGGATCGGATCGGGCCAAGCCGAGGGCCAAAAACATGCCGCGGAAACAGGCCATGTTGATTTGAGTGAAATTGTCGATACCCAGACTGATTCAGTTCTACGCAAGTGCAATACCCGAGACTGTGATTTTATTGGCCAGGGAGATAATGCTGCCACACGGCATTCGCAAGACACAGGTCATGCATCTTTCTCGGTGATTGAAGATTGGTAGCATTGATACCTATAAAATTGATATATGCGCTTTGCACTCCTGACTTTAGTGCATGGTATCTGTGGAGGAAGGGGTTTGTAAAATATCCAAGTTTGCCAATGAGAGACTGAGGATTTCGTGCTTGTTCCTCCATATCTGCTGACTTTGGGCATACTGTCGCGCTTCTGATACTGGAGGAGGCGGATCGGTGATTTTGGTTACCAGATAGGCTGTAGATGCCTCCGCGATTCCGTAAATCAACACCCCAACAAGAGGAACACGCGTGAGGATGTAAAAGCCAAGTCCAAAGCCAAATAAAACGCCTTCACGATTTCTGAACCAGTTTCGCTTTTCATCTTTGGTGAAATGTACCCGAGAAAAATAGGGAACTAGTAGCTCCCGCATCAAACTTCGAGATGAGAAATAAGTCTGTAAGAATATGACGAGAAAGCGTCGCGGCAGGAATATGCCGGTACCGAAGATCACAATCGCAGGCCCCGTCCCAACAGCCTGTTTAAAGGTGTAGAAACTGGCAGCCGGAAGCACGAATTTGCCAACTACTGGAACGTGTGACAGCGCAAAAATTGCAAGAGACAGCAAGGCTTTGCGGCCGTATCTGTTCAAGAAAGCGTACGCTGCTGTCCACGTGGCATTCTTCTTGGCGTTGACAGTAGTAGCGCCGCCGTATTGACTGAAATTTGGGTAGTACAGACCACGAAGCTGACCTTGATCATCATGCTTGTGTTTCTGCGTGTATGTCAAATCAACCCAGTGCAAAGATTGCATGAATCTACAAGGTTAGCAAGTAATTGGGAAATCAGGAGCTGGATGGAAAGCATACAAATTGTCCAAAGTAGGTACCATGTACCGCATAAGGACCATCAGGAAAAAGGGAATCTGCAGTACATATTCTGCCATGAAATCAAGGCCGTTAATAAGAGAGTTGTCCCAAGTAACGGTTTCCAAGGAGACAAAGAGGGAAAGCAGCCAGATCGTGATTTTAACCATGGCAATCTAGTTGACAATGTATGAGCAAGAGGGTCAAACTCTAAAGTCCGTGTCTAGACATACTGGAATTGATACAACAAGGCGTATAGCAATGCCGACGGCTACGGCGTAGGCCGCTTGCTTGTAGTGGTCGCTGGTAAACATCGCTGGATTCTGGAGTGCTCGATGAGCTGACCCGTCTTATCAGTAGCTTGAAAGCACAATGAAAACGCAACAGAACATACCGCCAACTAGAGTCAGTTGCATGCCTCGGAGCACGGCGTTGATGTCGAAGTTGGACAGATCTAACAGAGCAGTAGGCTTCCCGAGCTCATCCCGCGCTCTCTCTGGCGCTCGGACCGCAGCACTGGATCCTTTGTCCATGACGACCGACGGTATTGGTAACGAAATCACCAGGCGTATATCTATTTCAGCATGCTAGATGCGTCCTTGCAAGGCGCTAGCTATGTGTGGAGGTGACGCTGTTGGAGGTGCCTGGTTGACAATAGTGAGTGTGAGGTCATAATCGACGAGGAATTGGTTGGCGGGCGGGTGTGTTAGCATGTGGGCACCACCAGTGCTCTGCTAATAAACCTTGTTACTGTACTCAATCAGCAGCGGCGATTGGGGGGCTGCGACGTGCTGACCAGGGTTACCCGAGCGTGACCAGGAATATATATGTACAGTGAAAGATAATCAAAAGGTATGGATCACTTATAAACACGCTTACCCTCAAATCTTTACCGCAGTTCCATCTGCTCAATGCTGGCAAGCTACCTCAATAAAATTGCCCTTGTTGAAAGCACCACGGAGATGACTAATGCCGGTCCGAGACCCTGCCATAGTGTGCCCAAGACAACAATAAACCTATCTACTGCTGGAGCAGAAACAGATGCAGGGTCGCTCTTTATCCTCCTGATTAGATCCCGTCTGCTTTTCGCGTGTAATTAGACACCAAACTTGGTGTCGCGCCGCTAGCCACCTAGCAGTAGTCTGTCTGTCAGCATCTGCCCGCGCACGAATATCCATGAAGCGAATCACACTCTGTGCATGAACGGCCACGGAGAGTGAGCATTCATGGAGCAGCACGAGCAGCCGCGCTTCATGCAACGGCGTGTCGCAACAGCACCGACGCTGCTGCAACCGCTCCCAAAGACGTCACATTCAGTGGATAGGAGCGCGCGAGAGGTTGACACGATATTCTACCACGACAATGCCAAGGTCATTTCCCTGGTCGCGCTCAGCGACCAGACTTTCAGCCTGGAGAGCAGCAACCGAGATACGATTGGGCCATGGCAATCTCATTTTGAGAGAACGATAGCAATTGGTTGGGACCCAGATTCTCATTCTCAAGTAAATGAACTCTAACAGTTTGCAATTAGGTTCATTAAGACTTTATCGAGCCCCTGGCTCTGTGGCTTTCCTAAGCTGCGGAAGCGCGCTCCAGCCCATCTTCCCCAAAAGCCAGTGCTGGTGCATGGAGGAAGACGGTAGCAAATTCATCCTCCAGATACGTCCCCCGAGCTATTGGCGAATAGAACTCGCTTCTCGGAGCTCAACTGCGCCGGTTGATGGCGGTGCTGATAGTAGCCTTCGCGCCTGTCTCGAGTCTGTCTTGCTCTTGGATAAGACTCCTTGTCCCTTTAAAGAATCTGTGCCAATATCGCTTCCTACAGAATCTCCCTCTGTAAAGAAACGACGACCGTGGAAGCCATTACGAAGCTATCCGTCTGAACCAATTCTCCCCCGAAATTCAGGCCAAGAGTGTGGTGACAGCCCGGCGGTACCCGAAGAGAGTGAAAGGGAAAGGATCATAATGGAGAATCAATACGAACTGGACAGGGAAGTGGCGCAAGGGCATGGTAATGACCATGTAAGACTGTCCAAAGCCAAGGCGATCCCAGAAATTTCTCAAAATACACCAAAGCACTGCGGTGCTGTGGCTGAGAGGAGCAAAGAAGAAATTGTCGCAACTGACGAAGCAGCCGGAATCGCCGATGAACGCAGTTCATCGACAGCATGCATGCATACTATGTTGAGGAAAAATGAGCAGTTGTCTCACCCACTAGTAACAGCTGCCCCAGTCTCGATGCAAGCAAACAGTCCAGCACCAGTGGCTACAGCGCAAGTTACGAAGGCAAAGCAAACAGTCACCCATTTGCAGACCGATCAAGGCACAGTACTGGGGACATCAAACACTGTTATTGTTGAAAAGAGAGAGATGAGACGGCGACACACCGTTGATTCCGGTTGGCATGACAGAGAGCTGGAGGAAATTGCTCAAACGACAAGCAGTTTCCGACACGACGATTCAACGCGCCTAGAAGGGGTTGCAGACAAATTGTCAGAAGATGAAGTGGTAATGCCAGATAGCATGATGGCAGCTGAAACTCCGTCGTCAGCATCTGACCAACTATCAAATGCTAGACACCCAGCGGCTGCCTCACAACAAGCTCAGAAGCTAAGGCTACGCCGCAAAGGGCCATTCGATCGTAAAACATATCAAAGAATGGAAACCGAGAGAAAGGCAGCATACCCAGATGGTGGACCGGGGGCGTCTGGCATGCTGTCTAAAACGATCATTCTGCTATTTTATGCACTTTTTGGTATTGTTGTGTTGGCTTTTACAACAGCTGGAACGGCAGCGAGCAGTTGGTGGAAGCCAAACCCCCAATCCAGACACAATACTGACGCACATCGGGATACAAGCACTATAGCAGACCAGATGTTGAAAGATCATGACGCCACAGACTTGGATGACGACGACAGCTAGTAGTGATATGTAATTATGCTTTGAAGAATGAAGGAAGCGCCCTGTGCGACCATGCAAACTGTCTGTTCTGCATTGTTTAAATATGATTGAATAGCACTTTTTTTAAAAAGAGTTGGAGGGACACTTTTGCTGCACAGTATATAAATCAAGTTGAATAATTCTCATTGCTGTTTACTTCCGCGCAGGCATGACAAATAGACAGAAAAGGCTCTAGCCTCCATCTTATTTTCCGAAGAATGCCGTCAAGCCCACTCAAGGACGTGCAACAAAGAATTTTACACATTATTTAGGCGCATAGTTTAGTAACGATGCTCAAAATACTATGAAAAGAATTAGTAAAAGTATTGGCACAGAGGCTAGTAAATTTTCTATTCAGTAACGTGTACTGGGCAGCGGTGAGTTTTTTTTTTTTTTCTTTGCAAAAGCCCGACACATACCTCGCGAGGGTAAAAAAAAAAAACCGTGGCCCATCGAAAGCAGCGTAACGTTTTCTGCTCTCATAGATTTTGAAAAATTTGTTCAGATGAAGTAATATCGTTCCACAACCACATTTTTTTCTCTTTTCTTTGACCGTAATACCGCAGTCTGTTTTTCTTTTCTTTTTTTGGGGTAATCATCATGTATCCAAATCTGCTTGAGAAAAGAATTCTACTTGTTTTCTGCGAGACTTGCTAAAGCGCCAAGAGAGGCTAGCGCGTTGCGTTGAACATCCACATCTCTGTACCTCATCAAGTTTGCATAGGATTCACGATGGCTTGCTTACGACGTACCACACGGTGATGATATCCTTTGACATTCCCTTCCATTCTAAAACTAGGTTACAGCTGCATTCAGTGACATGCGAGCTGGAAGCTGGGGTTTAAGCACAGTATAATTCTTGCTGAGCACATCTTAGTGGACTTGATAAGAAAGGACGTGAGGTTCATCAGCAGATTGACAATGAGCTGTCACACGGGCTGCAGCGCTTGTTAATAAGGTTGCGCACGCTCTTTCACAGCGGGCGACACAGTGCGCGCGTATGCCGCACAGTCTTTGCTGGAGTGGCTTAGGTAGTCCTCGCCTATTAACAGTGGGCCATTAACTGCAAACCCGCGCCACACACACGTGACCCATGTACCGGTACTTGGCGCACCACTAGCTAGTACTGCGTCTGCGTGAGCGCATATATGTATGCACTTAGAGGGTATATTGTTGTATCGGGTCGAGAGAAGCTGTACGGCAGTGAAGCATCACGCAAGGCATCATGAACGATTTGTATTGTACAGATAACTAGGAATCTAAGATGAATTACTTCTAGGAAGATTGGTGAGATAGGAAATTTTACAGAAGCATGCGGCGAGGATCCTCAATGTACTCCTTGACCTTAACAAGGAACTGCACAGCTTCGCGACCATCAAGAAGACGATGGTCATAGGTGAGTGCAAGGTACATCATGGGTCGGATTTCGATCTTGCCATTGACAGCAACAGGGCGCTCCTTGATGGCGTGCAGACCAAGCACAGCGGTCTGGGGCAGGTTGATGATGGGGGTTCCCATGAGCGAGCCAAAGACACCGCCGTTGCTGATCGTGAAGGTTCCGCCAGCCATGTCTTCAATTGTGAGCTTGCCATCGCGGGCCTGTTTCCTTTAGCGTTAGCCAGCAGTAAATCGGTAGTATATTGTTGCCAAACGAACCTTCTTGCCCATGTCAGCGATGGAGCTCTCGACACCGATCATGTCCATAGATTCTACATTGCGGACAACAGGTGTAACCAGACCCTTCTCGGTGGCAACAGCAACACTGATGTCGACGTAGTCACGATACACAATCGTGTCGCCCCCGTTCGGCCCCTCAATCGACGCGTTGACGGCAGGCAGATCGCGCATGGCAAGAACAGATGCACGAGCGAAGGCGCTCATAAAACCAAGCTTCACACCAGTTTTCTTGAGCACATCATCCTTGTACAGCTTGCGGAATTCCATGATGCTCGACATGTCAACTTCGTTGAACGTCGTCAGAGAAGCAGCAGTGTTTTGGGATTGCTTGAGGCGCTCGGCAATGCGCAAGCGCATACGGTTCATTTTCACCTGCCAAAACGTTAGCCACGGAGACTCTCGCATCAGCTTGATTAGTATTTCAACATACACGACGCTCCTCTCGGCTGCCCAGGCTCAGACTGGACCCTGCAGCCTGCGAAGCAGAAGGTGCGGCATCCTTCTTCTCTGCCGCAGGACGCTGCGGGGCGGCTGCAGGAGTGCTATCAGACTGAGGTTTCGTCTCCTGCTTCGTCTCTTGCTTCGGCTCGGGTTGCTTTTGCTGCTGTGACGGCTCCGACTCGGTGGCCGACTTCGCCTTGTCCTCAGCCTTGGGCGCAGAGTCGCTCTTTGGGGCAGGCGAGCCGCCGGACTCAATGCGAACGAGATCCTGTCCGACAGTGACCGTGTCCTCTTCATTGACAAAGAACTCCTTAATGGTACCCGCCTCGGTAGCATTGACGGCGACATCGATCTAGACAGCCTGTTAGTTAGGGGTGCGGCTGGTTCGGGAGAAAGTCGCATTACCTTGTCCGTCTCAATTGTCGCAATTTCTTCGTCAAGCTCGACATAGTCGCCAACACTCTTGGTGAATTGTTTCAGAGTACCCTCAGAAATAGACTCTGCCATCTGTGGCACCTGAACAATTTTGTCCGCATAGCTGCGAACGGTCTGCATCATGCTGGGCAGCATGACTGCAATTGGCTGCATGGCCCGGCGCTGGCGAACCTGGGACATGGGTGCCATTCGCACGGCGGTTGTCAATCGACGCGACAGCATGATTGCAAGTTGACTGCCTTTGACAGAGGGCTGTTGGGAAACTAGTCAGCTGTTGCTTTGGCTTTGGTGTGTGACGCAAAGGAGGTACCGACCTCCTAGCTCAGGCCTTGAGAGAAAAAGTCGTGTCACGTGAGTGGTTGTGGCTTCTGGCCATTACAAAGTAAAATGAGCAGAGCTGTCCAAAGACTTTGGTAGTACGGGAACCGGCTCGATCCGGCTCGATCGTTTTAATCAGCATTTTACTTTTCCAAATACATCACTATGAACTTTTGATGCAACATAGGTGAATATTCATACCCACATCTCTACAAGCACTCAGCATGGTCGTGTGCAGCCCCTTATCTCTGCTTATCTTCTTCAGCCACTCAATGGGTGTGGCTTGTCAAGAAGGTGGCGCTTGGGAGCTCCTCTGCCTGAGGAGAGACGCCAGGCCACAAGGCGACAACTTGCTAAGTGCTGGAACCTCAACCCTGCTAACCAATAAATCTCAGCCATCATAATCGTCAACAGCTGGCCGGCAGCTTCAGTCCACGCTCAACAACTGCTCAAACAACTCAATTGGCGCGGCACGGTTTCCAATTGTAATATTTCCGGCTAGTAGCGGCCGCGCGACTGTGTTTCCAGCAATCCTCAGACGATTGAGTGGAGGCGAAAACATCATGTCTACACGACAGGCAGCACTGTTCGTTTCTCACTCCAAGGCATCCACAACGTCGACGTCGTTTATCGTTTTCTAATCATCTCTTTTTCGCATCAGATCCCTCTATCGCCGATCATTGCGTCTCGCACTAGACTGGGCTGTACAGCGTCAGCTGTGGCGAGGTCAGGCTCTCTACATCCGGTCGTTATTCGAAGCGAATCGTCATGTCACCGATCCTAGGCAACAACGAGTTCGTCGTATTTATAGATAACAAATTTACGACTACCATCTAATGCACATACAGGCCCTGCTCTCCGAAACCGAAAAGCTTCTGAACGGCTGGAAACACCCCGATCCTTACGTCCCACCAACCGCACCAGGAGGTACGCGCGTGCTGAATGGCCTCAATCTATCGGCGCTTCGGGAGATTGAAGGGCTAACTTTTTGCAGGATCGAAATATGAGAGAAACTTGCCATCTCCCGTTTTGGACCGTAAGTCTCCCCAAATCGCAGATGACAAGGTCGAATTGTGCAGTTCACTGACCGCAGAAAACAGCGCCGCCACACCCAGCAAGTGGACATTAGTGCCAGTGCACTCTACAATTCGCGTCATTGGGATATAGACAGAAGACCTAGCACCATAAATATCAGGCGGCTGTTAGGTGTGGCATTGCTGAAGAATACCATCTACCAACGTGTATAGAAACTATTTCATTTCCTGTTCAGTAATTGCTACATTGCTATAAATCGTAGCCAATTGTGCTGTACCTTGACTTGTGCGCGCCAGCTGCACTTGACTAATTGCATTGATGTCTGCAGAAGTGCGTTCCGGTAATACAGCGATATAAATTGTCCGCACACACGTCATCACGTTGCGAAGAAGGAATCGTGGCATCATTAAAAGTCTTTTAAAATAGATGTGTAATCTCATTCATGACCGTAGCCTTGGGGATTATTGTACAACCCTGAGCGCATAAAAACAACCGAAAACCCGGAACCGTGACCCCTGTCATTGCAACCCAAACGAACCATCGCAAGAAAGCAAAAGAAAACGACCCATTTACAGTTCCTGGCTGGCGTTCTTGCCGCTCTTGCCCTTGCCAGTCTTCTGGGGCAGAAGGTCTGTGCCACGTTAGTGTTTGGAGAGCGGAGTGCATGTAATGGAAACTTACTTTGGTGGATGTTGGGCAGAACACCACCCTGTGCAATAGTGACGTGACCCAGCAGCTTGTTCAGCTCCTCGTCGTTGCGGATGGCAAGCTGAAGATGACGGGGAATAATACGGGTCTTCTTGTTGTCACGGGCAGCGTTGCCAGCAAGCTCGAGAATTTCGGCAGCGAGATACTCGAGGACAGCAGCGAGGTAGACGGGGGCACCAGCACCAACACGCTGAGCATAGTTTCCCTTGCGGAGGAGACGGTGAACACGGCCGACAGGGAAAGCGAGACCAGCCTTGGACGAACGACTGGATTCAACAAATTAGTGATGAAAGACGGGCGCGCAATAGGGAGCAAACACATACGACTGAGCGTTCTTGGAGCCAGAGGCCTTGCCACCAGACTTGCCACCGCCGGTCATTTTGATTGATTTGAGAGTAAAGGGGGTTTAGAAGTGTGAGAGATGAGTAAATTGGTCGAACACGGCGACAGTAAGCAGGGTGCTGTTAGATGCGTTGAGAGATGATAATTGACAATGTGCGGCACGTCGGCGGGGGGCGCGGAGGTTAAGTACTTTTTGGCGCGTTAGCTACGTGATCTGGGATCACCCGCGCCGAAAAAAGGTAGCCACCTCATCAACTTCGCACTAGTACTAAATAGGAAAACAAGCGTGGAAAATAATAAACATTCCCCCAAATGGCGCAAAAATGACAATCGGCCCTTGCAAATAAATTAAGCAGCTTCGCCCACCCACGCGCGCAATGTCATAGCTGACCCTGCTCATTTTCTCAGCCCCCCGGCATCAGTGCATCAACATGTTGTGTGTTTTCTTTTCTCGCGCAAATCATCCAGATCAGCCAGAGGCTGGTTGACCCGATACACATGGAAGGATAGGCAAGTTCACCTCAATTGATCAAGACTTGTTCTTTTTTTTCTTCACCGATTTTTTTTTTTTTTTTTCAAATTTTTGTGAGGTTTAATATCGAATTTCTGGTCTGAATTTCGCTGAATATCACAGTCTTGCCTTCAAAAGACATTGCATACGATTGTGAAACGTGCACACTGCAGACCCATTTCCGCTTAACGGATTGCGTTACAAATTGCACATGTACTTTGTAACGGTAACCGACCAGGACACTAGAGAATAATCGAAATGCCAAAAAGACAATACCGACGTGACATTGGCCATTATGAGCTGCTAGTACCAATACTCATAATGAACTCTCTAATAGCAGAATTCTGGGTCTCCAAACCATGTCGCAAGAACTATGGAGTCGGTCCCATTGTACATAGCACCCAATACTTGACCAAGAAGGGGCGCGCGTCACTGGGCAATACCTCACATTGCGTGCACTGAGACGAAATGCAGGATAATTCGCAAATGCAGCTCAGATCTAACGGCGATAGGACGCGATCGCTCCCTGAATGTCTGTCCCCATCAAAAAGGACTAACGCGGGTGAGGCATGCGGTGGTGCAGGCGGAGGCGCATGGTCCAATCAGAAAATAGGTCCAAAAAAAACAAAACACAAAAAACGCGCGACAGGGGTTGCTGGGCTCAAAATCACCAGCGTGGACGCGGCATCAGAGGTGGCAGCAGAATGTGGGGCTCAATGGTGGTGGTGGCCAACCATATGTCAGCTTCTGCCTCTGCCCAGCTACCAGTAGCTTAGCCACCTGATTTAGCTAGATCACTTCAGTGCCTACGCCCATCTCATTGACCACCTCCCCAGAGCAATCAGTAACCGAACCGCTACGCGGCAGCCAGCTACAAAAACCCAGCCCGCCCCCCAACCGTTCTTCCTCCGCCATCAACTCTCGCCATCATCCGCTGCCTAACTCGTGTCTTTGACCGCAATCAAACAACTTACTCAACTTCAACCTTTTTAATTTTTTCTTCCGCTTTATACCATCAAAATGCCCCCCAAGGCCGCTGACAAGAAGCCCGCCTCCAAGGCTCCCGCCACTGCCTCCAAGGCTCCCGAGAAGAAGGATGCCGGCAAGAAGACTGCTGCTTCTGGTGACAAGAAGAAGCGCTCCAAGACCCGCAAGGAGACCTACAGCTCGTACATCTACAAGGGTATGTTTTTGGAGCGCATCAAGTCGCGTTCTGGACGCGTTTACTAATCGTGTTTCTAGTCCTCAAGCAGGTCCACCCCGACACTGGTATCTCCAACCGTGCCATGTCTATCCTGAACTCTTTCGTCAATGGTAAGCAATTTCGTTCGAGGCCTCCTTGCGCATGCTAATTGTTCTCAAGATATCTTCGAGCGCGTCGCCACTGAGGCTTCCAAGCTTGCTGCATACAACAAGAAGTCTACCATCTCTTCCCGTGAAATTCAGACCTCTGTTCGTCTGATCCTGCCTGGTGAACTGGCCAAGCACGCCGTCTCTGAGGGTACCAAGGCCGTCACCAAGTTCATCTCCTCCACGAAATAAACTACAAGTTGGATATGATTGCTGGTTTTCTGTTACGGTGTCATTTGAATTTTATTTTATGCGTGGCATCAGGGTCTCATGTTTTTTGAGAATCTGCGGGCTGAAGATAGCCCTGCCGTTGGGTCTCTTAATGCGTTACGGATGGTTTGCTTTATTGGGGGCAATGTCTTCACGGTCAACGGGGTTTCGCGGTTGTACAATAAATATCGAGAATAGGGTCTCGAGGCAATGAATTCGTGCACATGATCATTTCAATATCTGACATCCAAAGTGACGGCGACATTTTAACCCAGTCCAGCTTTCGATCTCTTCATTGTCTGTGTGACAGGCAGCAATATTCCTTTGTTTTCTTCTGACCCTAGCGCTGTTCCATTGCTCCATCCCATTTTTTCCAGCATCGCTCTCCCACGGTTTTCTATGCTGAGCTCCGGAGCAGACGCACCAACGACTTCGCCGTCACGATAGCTGGCTTCGGCGAATCCATTCCGAGAAGCTTGTGCTTGGCCACTCTTGCCCTTGTAATCGAGGCGAGGAAAGTACCGGCGGTGAATACGTCGGACAGCTAAGCTAAATGCGGCATCATCGAATCGTAGTGTACGCTTTGTGCGATACAGAGTTGGCCGCCGTTGGTCAGCTTTACCGATAGATTTGGATTTCACGTTAAACTTGTTGGCGAGTTCGTGTATCATCTTTCTAGCATGCTTGTCCATTGGGGGCAAACAGATACTGTGATGTGGTGTGAGCGCAGGTATGTTTAAGAATGTGCGAATGTCTCGTCCATACCTTTCATCAGAGCTCATCAGAAATTCTTTAAGCTCGTCGGCAATTTGGTCAAGGTTCATCCCTTTCGGGTATTTGGCTCGCATGTCCTCGGTGTCGCTCTTGTCCGCTTTCTTTCCGAGAAGGTTCAGTGCACGGAGTCGCTCGCGTTCCCTTTTTCGTTCGGCTTTTTTAAGGCGATCGCTTCGCCAGGTAGCTTGCAACCTGCGCTCTGTCTCGGAGTCGATGTCGGCGAACCTGAGATCCAGTTTCTGTTTGGCTCCCTTGCCCTTTTTACGCTGGATATTGGGATTTTCCCAGTCCATTGGGTCAAAATCTGTATATTCCATGATGTTGCCTCCCAACGGCCGGTTCAACGTTTGCTTGCCCGGCTGCATCGTGAGCAGTCTTTCGATGGACAGTTCCTCTGCGTTGCCACCATCACTGGAGTCCAGGCTGCATTCGGTTTCATTTTCCGAGCCTTCGGATATCCCTGCGGTGTCCAGTAGTTCGAGCATCTCGCCATTCGCTCGCATGTTTGCTATGTAATCGGCCAGAAGTCCTTCGTCTTCGTCTTCGTCTCCGCCTGATACATGCGCTGCGGCTCGTTTTGCTCTGGCCTGTTTCCCTCCTCTCTTCCCACGCTTGTTCTTCTGGTTTTTTTTTGTCTCTTGTGAGTTTTGTTTCTGTTCTGTTGTCGTAGCGGGCGATTCGCAGATCTCTTTCTCAACCGCGTGGAGTTCTTTGCTAATGTTGTTCATGTCGATAGTGTCGCTATTCTCGCGCGTCGTGTTAAGCCGGCCCTTGAACAGAATAACTTCACCGTCGCTATCACTTTTATCGGTCTCGGGTAAAGCCCCTCTTGGTGTGTGCATTGCAGGTGCTTCCGCATTTCCCCGGTTCCCGCTATCTGGTGCTCGAGTGGTGTCAAAGAAGAATAGACTACCCCCCTCGTTATTTCTTTCGCTCGTGCTGTGAGGTTTCTCGCTCTCGGCTGTCCGTTCAGTGGTCTCGCATGCTTCTCCGTTTGGTGTAGCTGTCCGGATTGGCGTGGCTGGGTTGGATTGCTTGCCGTCGCTTGCTGTGTTTTGGGGCGTCTTGAGCGGCTCGCTCATTCCGGCACTGACAAATGAAACCGGTATCGACCGGAGCTTTGTCTCTTGGCTCCAAAATGAATGATCATGTTGGATGGTTTGACGTGCTTCGTCTGCTAGCGTGAATATGTCTGTATCGTATGTTGGTTAGCTTGCGGTGCTGGCTGCTTGGCGCTGGTAAACAGTACTGCCTAGTGTGGCGAGCGGCGTTGTGAGATTTTGGTTCTGCCCCTGCTTTGCGGCTTTGTGGTTCTGCGTTCGGCCTTTAGCCTTGGTCTTGTTCTTCTTCGCCATGTTTTTGTTTGTCGGGTTGATGCCAAGGGCATCAATGCTTGCCCTTCATTATACCATGGTGAGCAATATCTAACTGGTGAAGCAAGCTCTTGTGCTTGAAAACTGGCGCCAGTGGGGCGGTGTTGCTGCCTGTGGTGGGTCGCTATGTACCCATGCTGTGACGCATTACACTTGCGGTTGTTAGCTACCCTATATCACCTCGTCGTACCAGAATATACAATGTTTGAGTCGCGCCTGATGTCTTTTTGGGCACTGCAGTGTGTTTTCGTCGTTTTACTATCAGGTTCGATCGTTTTTACGCCTCCTGGTGGAATTATATAGTGTTGGGGTATGCCAGTGGGTTTCTTGTCGTTCATGTTGTAGTGCATCTACTTAGGCAGGTAGTGTCACGGGGGGGCTATGTATGACTGCTGAACATCTGACCAGCGTCCCAACATAGCATCAACATCACCTACCACTACCTAGATATTCTCGCGTTACTATCGCGTCACATACCCGGCAGCATATCTATACACGAAACGATGGAATCTACGATGGCGAACGTAGACCTCGGTCGATATCGGAAAATCGTACAAATGTTCTGGGATCCGGAACCATCAAATGACCCGCTTCTTGACCAACCGGTATGGTGTCTGGGCCAGTCATACAAACTAAACAAAGGCTGCCGACCGCGGGCAACCAGCCCAGAGAACCACGAAGACAGGAACAGCAAAGAAACCAGAGACACAGCAATAATAGCACCCGACCCGAGCAAGGCCACCACATTACCGAATAACGCGCCAGACACGCCCCCAGAATCGACAGGCGGCAGTTTCTGCTCGGTCGACCAAAGCGAAGCAGGCCAGGAGAATGGCTGGCCCCAGAGTTTCATCGCAGACTTTGACTCTAGATTCTGGATGACATACAGGAGCGAGTTCAAGCCGATACCCAGATCAGTAGACCCCAAAGCCGCGTCATCGATGTCACTACCCATGCGAATCAAGTACCAACTCGGCGACCAGGGAGGGTTCTCAACCGACAGTGGATGGGGTTGCATGATAAGATCAGGCCAGAGCCTACTCGCAAATGCCGTCGGGATGATTCGCCTGGGCCGGGGTTAGTTCAAACCATGCCGAGCTGCAAATATCTGCTAATAATAGGAGCACAGACTGGCGCCGGGGCCAAAGGAAAGCGGAAGAAATCGAAATAGTTCGAATGTTTGCAGACGACCCAGCTGCACCATACTCCATCCACAAATTCGTCGAATATGGATCAACCAGATGCGGAAAATACCCCGGAGAGTGGTTTGGACCCTCAGCCACATCGCAGTGCATCAAGTACGTGTCAAATTCAGCCAGAAGACGTAAAAGCTGACAGAACTGCGCAAAGGGCACTGATGGATGCGAATGAAACGAATATGCGAGTATATATGACCGGCGATAGCCCGGATGTATACGAAGATAGCTTTATGTCTACTGCAAGAGGTGGTGACGGAGTTTTTAAACCCACCATCATATTGATCAGCACCCGGCTTGGCATCGACAAAATAACACCGGTATACTGGGAAGCACTGATCTCGGCGCTGCAGATGCCACAATCTGTCGGCATTGCGGGGTATGAAGAGAAAAAAACCACACAATGCAAACGTGTGAGAATATACACTAACCACGAACGATACAGTGGCCGACCTTCTTCTTCTCACTACTTTGTGGGGGCGCAAGGGAATTTTCTGTTTTATCTCGATCCGCACCATACAAGAGTTGCCTTGCCATACAAAGCAAACGTCAACGACTACACAACAGATGAGATAGACAGTTGTCATACTTCCAGGCTGAGACGGCTTCATGTTCAAGAGATGGACCCCAGCATGTTGATTGGTTTCATCATAAGGAGTGAGAAAGAGTGGGAGGAATGGAGACGTGGCATCAAACACGTGCAAGGCAAAGCTATCATCCACGTTGCGGACTGCGACCCCCGACTTCAAGATAAGCCAGAAGGGAGGGATGGTGCTATAGACGAGGTTCAAATACTTAGTGACGATGACACGGGAGATGAAATATAAGTTGCAGATGCCGGCATTGATGTTGATCTGCCAACTGGAGTGTATCCAGAGTGTACTGAGCCCCCTGCATAATATATCATGACAATTGTCGACTACAATTCAGCACACTGCTGACCAAGTCACAACTGTGTACCACTGGCCGTACACCAAACCGAGTACCTGGGCCTGTAGATACCCGAAACTCCTCTTTCCGTCGAGCATGAGCGTACCCTATTTCTTATTCTTTTTGCCAAACTTACCAGGGTCGATAGAAGGAGCCGCGGCATGCCCTTCTTCACGAACGTGCGCGAAAAGCTTTGTACGAGAGTCAAACTCCGCGGCACAGACGGTGCAGAGATGCTGATGAATACTATTAACAGATGCGTACTTTAGCAACATGCATCAACGTACACACCTTCGAATTTGCGCTGGCCTGTGCAGCTACAGCTGCAGCTCTTCTTTCTCGCTTCGCCTTCGCTTTGCCGATCTTCTTCGAGCGATTATGTTCTCCAAGCGAAATGGATGAAGTAGCAGCAGAAAGATTATCCACACTGTGCTCAGCCGACTGCAGTGGGCTTTCGAGGTGAGTTACCTCGTCGTTTACTATGCGATTCATTATAGCATCTCTTGGCGCGTAATCGTCGTCTTCATCCGAATCACCGGGCGGTTCAACTGGTTCACTGTGCAGCGGCGAATCATTTGCAGCTTGCAAATGTACGACTTGAGGCCCTGATTGGGATGAAGTCCGCGAGGAACTGCTAACGGGCGATCGAGTCACATCGCCATGCTCATCTGACTGTGGTGGACTCTCGTTCAGCTGCAACTCAACGCCTTCTTTCTTCATTTGCCACCGAAGCTGCTGAACAGCTTTCAAATGTTTTTTACTCCGCTCGTGGGCTTCGAGCTGTTTCTCGCTTTTGAAACTCTTGTCACAGACCACGCACTCCAATATTTCTACCTCTGATTCAGCCTCTGACAGCGAAAATTCCCCTTCATCGGAGTGGCTTTCTCGAGCTGTGGCCCATTCAGGTAGCTCGTAGCCCGCCATGCGCTCTTGGTTCGCGGCACGAGAGCGTGCGGCTTGAGCAGCGGCTGCGACGCGGGCAGTCTCCTGTCTTGCTGCCTCTGTCTGAATATTGGGGGTATAGCGCGGATCTCTCTTCCGGACAAATGACACCAAAAATCTGACAGCATCGTTGAATTCACGAGCAGCATCTTCGCGCAGCTTCTTGTTTTCCTTCTCCATCAACCGACGAACTCGTCGGTCGGGTGCATCGGACAATCGATATTTATCCTTCCATGCAAACGTCTTTTTGGTCGTAAAACCAACCCAAGCAGCATAAAATGGCTTTACGACCTCCTCGTAGCTGTCTTCTGCCTGACCGAACGTCGGGTAGTCGAACACATTAGTATTTTCTTGTTCCGCGGCCACTTCTTCCTCCAAAGCCAGATGCTCGAACGTCTCTCTTGCGATGCTGAAAAACCCAATCGGATCATCGTCGAATGGAATGCTTGGGTTGAATTTGCGCATCAGAGTCATGATCTCCTCCATCGATGTTATACGGACATTTCTGAATGAAGTAGGTTCTGACCCATCGCCAGTGATATCCTGGCCTGTAAGGATAGCATCTCGGTGAGAATCATACCACGCTCTTTCATGAGGATCCGACAGTATTTCGTAAGCAGACTGTAGCTCAGCAAATTTTTGAGTCGCTGCCGCCGCATCTCCGAAATTCCTATCGGGATGGAGTTCTAGTGCTCTCCTTCGATATGCTTTTTTGATGCTGAATATTGATTAGCTGGTGCGGGCATTTGCCAGACGGCTATTCTAGCTTACTCCTCTTCGCTGGCGTCACGGTCAACACCAATAAGTTCGTAGTAGCATGTTTTAGTGACTGCTGAACTAGGTTCTGTGCTTCCCTGTGAAGTGGATTGGGAGGCGCCCATTTTTCATAACTAGCTAACACTGGATGGCTGGCGGCTATGAGATCTCGCGCGAGAGCGTAGTCGTAGTTCGTGAGTTTATATAAGTGACGCTAAATTTTCCCTGTTGCCCTCCCAAACGCCTTCCAGGGTATGACTCTTAGATCCCCACTCACGCTAGGCATTTCAAAGCAGTGATTCATCTGCCACTGTGGCCAAACAAACAGCTCTAATAAAATGGCCTTACAAGTGCAACAAATTCTTGCACTAACAAATGAGAAAAGCAGTTTTGCTGGGTTCATTTGGGGGGGCGCGTTGTTCGGGTTATTCCCCAGACTCGTAGAGCGACACCAGCTAGCAGAGAAACCCACAAAGTTAGATGTCTAGGCACGCAATACGCCATTTCCCTGTTACAATTTTTCGTTACTATTATCTAGTGCGGTAAATCTACAGAGGCGGTAGACTCAGCCTGAGAAGCTGACACCAAGACTTCTACAATGGACATTGGCTGATGTGTCAACCGCTCATTGCTGGCTTCTGGTGTCTTCTCGAATTTTGTATGGCTGACGTCTGCAATACGGTTTTGACGATGAAGTCTGCGGCCTAACCGTAAATACATCAAAATAGTCACGCTCGCGAACTGAGAAGTATGGGAAGGATGCGTCCCATCCAATCCAAACCCACGCTAAAATGCGGGTCTATGGTCTGGAGGCGTGACCGTGTCAATACATGTATGTACATATTATTAGCTAACGTGCAGCTGCAGGTGCACAGTACTACTAAGTACCTCACATCCAATGTTGTCTTCACCATGCACCACTGCAAAAATGGGTGAAAATGATTAGCTACTACGTACTGCAGCGTTCCTCCGCCGCTATCGCCACGAGCCCGTGATGACCTTGCGCCACATTTGGATGTGCAAAATGCAAACCCATAGATCCAATCTTATGACAGGCAACTTCACAGAACTAGGTAGTTGAGAGGTGACTCCAGGCGGAGACGGACAGGATGAAATTCGCACACGATTTCAAGCAGAATCTTGCCAGCCAAGGTATGGCATCGCAGTTGCGCTTTCTCGCGATGACTAGTTGTTTAACATTGCTGCAGATTTTCCACCACACTGGGTCGAGCGCGCTATACCATACAGCCAACTCAAGAAATGCCTCAAAAAAGTCCAACGCGAGCTTCAAGACTTGGGTCTGGACCAGGAGACGCTACGCGCTCTGCTAAGTGCCGAAGAAACGGCGCCAGTTGCCCTACAGTATAAACTCCAAGGTATGGTGTAGATGATTCTCCGACAAGAACCTCGAGGCGCTAACGACTCGCAAAAAACAGAACCCGGATCTAAACTTGTCCGTCCCAAGCTTACCGTCAACGTACATCTACGTGATGGAGTGGCTGTGGACGCATCTCTGACGCTGACATCGAGAGGGTTTCTCGAAAAACTAGCGAGCGAAATATTAGACGACCATGACCGCGAAGCACTAAAAAAACTACGAGCGAATCGAGAAACTGTCGGCGACAATGGAGATCAATGCAATGCGGATACCAAAATCGCTGACACCGCGAATTATGAAACCATTGAGGTTCCACTCGTCTTTGACTCCGAATTTTTCGATATGCTACAAAATGATGTTACTGAGCTAGATGCGCTGCAAGCCGAAGAACAGAAGCAATTGACTACTGAAATCACGGAACTTTCGAAGGAAGTTGCTGCCGTCTCCAGGCCGAGTCGCTTCTCAAAGAGTGACTTGGCGCGTTGGCGGGAAATATTCGAATTGTATTTGGACTCGAACGTTTTTTTCGCAACGCAGGAAAGCGATCATGGTGCAAGGAATAGCCAGAGAGCGCTTAAGCAACTCCAATGGTTTCAGAATGAAGTCGAGAAGCGAAACCTCGCACGCGACTTCAAAATCCCACAAAGTCGCCAAGCTTTTGCCAGATTCCTGCAGCTGAATGCAAGCCTGCTCAAGAATTTACAATTTCAAGAACTAAACAAGCTTGCAATATCCAAAATCCTGAAAAGTGAGTTGCATGGCCTGCTCACCTGAGTGATTTGGACTAGTGACTAACAGCCCGTGTTCCAGAGTTTGATAAGCGAACATCGCTTGGCGTTTCCAAGACTTTCCCTAAAGTTATTCTCTCCGAGGGACTCTTGGCCGGCGGCATAGCGAAAGACGTCTGCGCATCCATGTCTCAAGAGCTAGTATCAGTCGTACCGCAGATCAACGACTATCTCTGCCCAGTCTGTTTCTCCGTGGCTTATCGCCCCGTGAGGCTAGATTGTCAGCATGTGTTTTGTATTCGCTGCATTATTAAGATACAGAGACGCAAAGAAACACATTGCCCCCTTTGCCGAGCTGATGTGGTTATGTCTGCATCCGCAGGTAAGTACCTCACTTGCGTCACCTCCCATACCATTGCTTGCTAATTGAGATGACAGACAACCTAGATCATCGGTTAGAGAAGTATCTAGAGAAATATTTTCCCAAAGAGGTAAAGGAAAAGCAGAGGGCAAACGAGATAGAGCGTGGAATTGAAGACTACGGTCCTGGTTACAAGCATCAGGAATGCTTGGTAATGTGATGGCGGAAGATGCTGGGATGCAAATCTGACCTGTAAGCTGGGCTGCTAGGCAGTCAGGCAAACCATGGCGGAAAGTCAGAAATCAGCGTCACTCGAGACGAGATTATCTGAGACTTGTGGTTGCAAATAGACGAACAGATGAGGTACGGCTGAGACTGGCGAATAAGATAATTATGAGTAATGTTGAAACGATATAATAATAATCAATTTTTTTTGGTCATTTGAAATGAGCAGAATCTAAACACGTGGTTCTTCTATGTCGCTATTCGTTCTGCCGCTTCCAGAGCTTTGCGGAAGATGTAGCTTAGGGCGTCTCGCTCTTCGAGTCCAACACTGACACGAACCAAGTTGGGGTCGACCCCGAACTGCTCTGCCCAGGGAAGTTCATTGTAGTGGGCTAACAAGGCATATGGAGAACAGAGTGTAAAATTTGTGCCCAGACTTGGTCCCTTTGCGATATCCATAGCATCATAAAAAGCTTGCGCACTGGCTTGCTGATGAAAAACGACAGAGAGCAACCCGCCGTATCCACCATGTGGTAGGCGACAGCGCTCATAGTTCTCTCGAGAAGGGTTAAGTTTGGGGTAAAACAAATCTTTTACCAGAGGGTGAGCTCGTAGAATCTCGCAGATGGCTTCGGCATTGGTGTTGACTCTTTCCACCCTGCCGAGAAAGTCGCGGCTGTTTCTCTCCATGAAAATAATGTCTTCCGGCCAATAGTTATCTTCGACAACACTGTTCATCGCAGGTGTTAAAAGACTGTAGTATTTGCTGCCAGGATTCAGGACAGCACTCCCGCCCATGACATTGGAGTCACCGGAAAATATTTTCGTGAGGCTGCTAACGACGATGTCGGCAAATTGAAGAACATTTACGTTTGCAAATGTACCGATTGTTTCGTCCACAACCACAGCGAAATCGAAGTCTTTTGCCAGCTTTCGAATTCTTTCCAGATCAGGGCTCGCTAGCAGAGGATTGCCAGGGAACTCGCAAAACAGTGCTAGAAGACGCTCCCCCCCCTTCAATCGCTCTTCAAGATCGTCTAGGTCTGAAGATGACCCATGACCATAAAATATGCAACCGGGGCCAAATTTTTCCAGGATCTTCAAAGTATCAACATAGGGGAATCCGAAATTGACGCTTTGGAGCTGGCCTCTAGCAGCCATCAAAGCACGATGTGCATTGAAGATCGCATTCATGCCCGCGGGGAACAGGTATATATCAGATTCGCTTAAATTGCTGATGCGTACAGACGAGGTTGGAAGATCGGACACTGTTTCAGCGGTCAGATCAATCTCGCCCACGAGGGATCCGGCAATTCTGCGACGAATTGCAGATTTAGCCTTTTCAGCCAATGTTAGGTCCAAATTTCTGCCGAAACGCTCTTCTAAAAACCTCGAGCTTTCTTTGCTATCATTGGAAGCTGCAGAGATGGTCTTTGCATTGGTACTTGCGGTTTCATCTACCGACTCCGGGCGTTGATACCGTTTTGGCCCTCGCGAGGCCTTCAGCCCTGTCTCACGGACAGTATTGATAGAGTTACACGGCACCAGAATACCAGCTTTGAGAAGATCATGACAGAATTCGGCGCGGCGACTTGAGATGCCGTCTCCCGTGTGCTGCCAGTATTGCTTGGCGAGACCAAATGCGTCTGCAGGAAACAGTGCGGCAGCAACTGTGGAGCCGAGTCCACGAAGAACAGGAGAAGTGTGCTCAGAGAGGTTGAGATTAAATGCAAGGGAATGAAACTGGATAGACAGCGCCTGAGGAGCTCTCTCCCGCATGAAGTCCAAACAACGCTTGGCTGCTTCTGATGTCGAGAAGAGCATAGCTTGCTGCCCAGTTTTCCCGTAAGTAGTTGCGATCACATGGCCAAGCTCGGAGATGCTTTTGTGAATAAAGAACCTAAAATAGAAAACGTCAGGTCATTGCCATCGTTGGATTCACCGACAGCGTACCTCGGATAGCCTGTAGCCATTCGACTGACAACCCACTGTTCACCTTCCTCGTAGCCAACATTTGATTTCCAAGTCGGCAAAGACACGCTAACAGCCTAATATGCGTATAAGCACAGTTTTGCGTCGAAGATTGGGAGTTGATTTTCTCGGACGTCCCAGGAGGAAGCAGAACTCACATGCGCTGTATCCGGGGGTATGGATTCACCTAGTTCCAAGGAAGGCATCTCGGCCAAGAGGTGCGCTATTTCCGAATCGATTGATAGAATATTTGAATCTTTTTGGTCTCGCTGCTACACCGTCAAGGAGGTAATTGAGTTTTTATGTTGACTTTTGAAACCGTAGGTGTGAGTCGAAGTCGTGTGTCGAGATTTAGCGGGCCGCCGAGGATCGGACTGGTGGGATATGTCTCGTGGTGTGGATCTCAAGATACAGTTCACGTAAGGAAAATCGCTTTTGGTGCCGCGGTGCCCGTCCTCATGACCATGACAACAAATATGAGTGAATATGTTTACACAACATACTTTTCCCCCATAACCTGAAGAATTCATCTTGTAAAGACATTTCGTTAGACTGAGACTATTTACTTCCGATACAGCTGATACTGTCGCTCGGAGCTATGCTCCTCATATCATCATCCCAATTTGCGCGACTGCTTCCAACGTGGCTGCCGGGTAATGGGATGTTTCTTGCAGAAACCTGGCTTCTTGTGCCATCATGGTAGTTGGTACCGACACAGCTGGCAGGCAGTGGAATATTTCGCGCGGAAACATGGCTCTTGCGGTCCGCGTCCTTGCCACCACCATCAACGCAGCTAGCCGGCAATGGTATATTCCTCGCCGAGATATGACTACGCGAATCCTCAAAACCATCAAAATCTCTACGACTGGTCGATGAAGGCGCTTTTTTAATAGATACGTGGCTGACTGTGTCGAAGAACTCACTAGTACCTACTCGACTAGCAGGCAGTGGAACATCTCTTGCTGAGACACGGCTGCGTCGATCCTCGCCGCGTTTCTCAACCTGATGAGTCAAGATATCTGCATTTTGAAGAGAGATATGACTCTTAGAGTCAAAGAACTCAGTCACTCCTGATCGATTGGGATTACTTTTAGTTGTCCTCTGCGATAACTCGGTAGACTCTGTGGTGGAGCGATTCTCGGCTGAGTGCCTATCCTTCGAGTCCGGCTCAGTAGTCCCTGTAGTCGAGCGTCCTGCAGCCGAGCGATCTGTAGTTGGGTGCCCCGTCGTCGAGCGTTCTGTAGTCGAACGCCCTGTAGTCGAGCGTCCTGCAGCCGAGCGACCTGTAGTTGGGTGCCCTGTAGTCGAGCGCCCTGTAGTCGAGCGCCCTGTAGTCGAGCGCCCTGTAGTCGAGCGCCCTGTAGTCGAGCGCCCTGTAGTCGAGCGATCTGTAGTCGAGCGATCTGTAGTTGGGTGCCCCGTCGTCGAGCGATCTGTAGTCGAGCGATCTGTAGTTGGGTGCCCCGTCGTCGAGCGTTCTGTAGTCGAGCGATCTGTAGTTGGGTGCCCCGTCGTCGAGCGTTCTGTAGTCGAGCGCCCTGTAGTCGAGCGCCCTGTAGTCGAGCGATCTGTAGTTGGGTGCCCCGTCGTCGGGCGTTCTACAGTCGAGCGTCCTGTAATCGAGCGTTCTGCAGTCGAGCGGTTCTCAGCCGAGAGTCTGATCCTCGAACTTGACTCGGTAGCTTCTGTAGTAGAGCGCTTATCGGCCGAGTGTCTGCTCCTCGAGCTGAGCTCGGTAGCTGCTGTAGTAGAGTGTTTCTCGGCCGAGTGTCTGCTCCTCGAGCTGAGCTCGGTAGCTGCTGTAGTAGAGTGTTTCTCGGCCGAGTGCCTAACCCTGGAGCTTGGCTCAGTATAATCTTTTGATATTGTTATATCTTCTCTGGAAACTTTTCGACTCGAATCTCGTACTTGGGATGACCTGTCACTGTGGTCACGTTTTGAGGTCGACGAAGAGGTAGTGTCTTTCGTGAGCTCACTGCCTCTTTTGGCAGCGTTGTTACCGTTGAGCGACGACAAAGATGTGCGCGTACGAGCTGAAAAAGATGTCTCGTGCTCCCCTCTGCCTTCAATTAATTTGGTTGTTGGCTTCGAAGGTGAGTCCTCTGGGGGTAGAATTGCAAGCCGTCTAGCTGGTGGTGCATTCCCGGCAGATGCGTGGGGTGATGTTCTGCGGCGTGGTTGGCTGGTGGAGAGCTCAAGATCCTTGGGAATTTTGACTAGTTGATTTCCATTCTGCTCTCGGTTGTCATATTCTAGATCGCGACCCCGGCTTTGACTGATATCCTTCTCATAGACTGATGTGGGAGCCCGAGTTGATGACTTTCTGCGCGTTGAAGGCGGATCTTGCTCGAATTTTATTCGCTGAGACTTTGTAGGAAGTGGCTTCGGGTAGTCCCTGTCAACCAGTCCAGTTGACATGGCAGACGCTACCGCACCGCGCGCATGAGCAGTCGCAACCCTTTGCCTTTCATTCGTTTCACTTGTGATGGCGTCGGGTGTATTACTCGACATCATCGTATAGGTGATTGCTGCTCCAGCCGCAGCACCGGCTGCAACCCCAATGAGTGCGCCGAATACGGCAGATATCCCGCCACAGGAATTCTTGGTCTCTTCTGCTTTAGTTTGACCTGAGTCATCTTGTTGATGTACATCCACGGTGTTGGGAGTATCATTTCCATCTCCGCCAATTTCCATTGTTCCGACACTACAGCGGTCAGGTGTGTACTTGTCACAACCGAGAACTTGGCCAACGTGTGGCGGGTGATGCGGATTCAGAATAATCGTAAACTGACCCTTGATGATGTTGGGCGAGGAGGCTTGTTCGGTGAAGATGGCCTGGAGTTTGTTCCCGTCTAGGTCGAATATCGTTGAATGTGAAAGAGAAATCTCAACAGTAAACCCAGGAGCTGGATTTGCCTTCACTGCCTGGTCGTAGAAAGCCTGAATGGCTGCCGGTGATGGGGCGCTGATTCGAATGGATACAAGTTGTAGAGTGACCGGACTTGCAACGTGGCGCAGATGCAAGACTGCACCGTGATCAGAACCAAATACTGCAAACTCAGGACCAGAGGATGCGCTTGCTGATGTAAGATAACGAAGCCCCAACGGCTGGAGGACTGCGGCGTAAAAAGATGTCGAGGGTGCTAGTTGTGATACTTCGATGTAGGTCGGCGGCATGTTGCTTGGTATACAATGTCAACGCGTGGATGAATATGCTCGAAAAGGCGGTGATGCTAATGTTGCTGGAAACTGGCAGAAGTTGAATATTCAAAGCTCGAAGACCAAGGTCCGCCACCTCACCGATATTAGTGCTAGCCATGACCATCCCACAGCTGCATGAAAAAGCGGAGTTGCTCATGTATGTAGGCCTAACAAAATGTGATGGACGATGCCTTTGAGCTGGAATGAGAAAATGCTGTCCAATGGCGGATAAATGGGTCAACATTGGGCATTTCTGCAGCTATCGGCACCTAACCTTGCACACAGGATCCTTCTGATGTGAACAAGGCAGCAATGCACGTTGGCGGACAGGAGCATCAGGGAGAAAAAGGTATGGCTTGCGAATACATTTGTTCCTCGATATTTTCATGCCATTTATACACTATAATAAGCTACTGGAACGTGATCGGGACCAAACAGTGAGCAAATTAATGCCCGCCTTTGCCAAGACAGGTCTGCTCACAATGTCAACGAAAATTGACGCGCCAGTGCAAAATCTGCCAATATTGAGAGACAGGGGTGGAATACGGTCGAGGAAATCTTGTGGATGGTGCTGCTTGAAGTCAGGCTCATGTCCAAGGGAACCATGATCAACCAATAACTTCTGTGAGCATTGCCTGGCCAGTGATGGTTTAGATGCTCTATCCCTTCACATATTCCAAATATTCCTCGAATTGATAGATTCAAAATGAAACTATTCCGCAAATCCGACGGAGACCTCATGAGTATAACTGGGAACCGTTTTAGGCGGAACGTAGGCCGAGAGATCGAGCTCGGTGCTCACACAGCATTCTGCCAAGTTGTGAGGGTGATGCTCAAGCAAAACATTTTCTCCAGCGTCGTTGCTCTATTCCATCAACCCACTTGTGGCCTTGTTAAACTGGTACGTAGATCTGAACAACTGCCCTCGTCTGGATCGTTGAAAGCGTGATCACTTAGAGAATGTCCCAAGCATCTTCAGCAGCGTGGCAAAACTTGCTGCATGCTACACTCGCAGAGAGAGAGTAGTTGCTGATAGAGATCTTTTCGTCAACCATGGAATCGGCGAATGTGTCCGCGCCCTTAGCCATGGCACCGACAAATACACAAATACTCTCTTTCGAGCCAACCGATTCAACGTATTCGCGCACGCGAACTAAGGACGAGTCGAAGCTCAGTGTGACTTTTCGGCAATTCGGCGGTAGATGATCAGTGATGGGATTCTGGATCACCCTGAGAAGCTTTTCGTTCGAGTTTGTAGAGCGGATAGACAGGCGGTGCAAGAGTTGTACCATAAGACCAGCAAATCTCTTGAATGTACGGGGAATTCTCACAGAGGGGGAAACCTCAATGAGAACGCCCTTGGCGGTGTGAATGTAGATTTGCAGCTTGCCAGCTTTGTTGATTGGCGAATCCAACAGAGTGAGAAGGCACTGTTCCAAAGTCAGTATTGCCGCTGTTAACGAGCTCAATAAACCAACCTGATGTGTGATGTCCGGTCGAGCGTCGCTTATATCGCGATTCATTTTGCGCATAACGCCAATATGTTCATCGCTGTTCAATAGCGAATATTTTTCCTCCCGATGTACACCAGTGCGACTGCTGCTGCTGTGTGACGCTTTGTAGGTTTCGAGGCTGGCGTTGGACAAAACGACGATGAGCCTTTGAGAATCCTTGTCTGTCGGTGGAATCGGCGTACTTTGCTCGGCGACCAGTTGCGGAAGCTCCGGCGGTGGCAAGGATTGCGTTCCTGTATTTTCAGACGGCTGTTAATATGTGCTTTTTATGCAGTCGTCGTTGGACTTTCAGGCGATCAATTGGCTCTTACTTGGTCGCTTTACGCCTGAACGGCGATCTGGAGATGACATGACGCTCGTAGAATAAAAATGTTCGATTTTGGAGTGCTTGCAGTGCACCTTTTCTACAAACTTCGTTCTTTGAGTTTGGTTACAAGAAACTCTGGGCCGAATCTGCAGAAAGAAAAAGTATCAATGGAGCTATGCGCAGTTCCACTCATCCACGCCTTGCTCAGGGTGCTGACTAATCTATACAGAGCCTGTGATTCGCCAGCGTGGCATTTTCCACTCCACCAATTCAAGGAGAGTGCTGGAGACATTGTCGCACGACCAGTGTATTTATGGGAAAGATTGTGCCTTTCTCTAGCGACAACTCAATCGAATCAGTTAGGACTCTTACCTGCTCACTGCTGCGGATATGTCATCCCCGGTGACGAAGGCTGCGCGCCGTGTAACCCATGAGCTCCATGGCGTTGTGGTTTCGGCAGGTTTGATGCAGAAAACTGTCAAAGTCAGAGTCGCTGGCCAAAAATGGAACAAAATTGTGAGCAAGGTACGTTTCTCCCTCCGCCAATCAAATACCGAGAGCAAGGGACTAAATTGTGAACCTTACTATTCAGTTTTACGCCGATCCCAAGCACTATCTCGTTCACGACCCAAATTCGTCCCTTCGAACTGGCGATGTTGTTGCTATTGCACCAGGTTGGCCAACCTCAAGACACAAGCGCCACGTCGTGAAGCACATCATTGCTCCATACGGAGAGCCGATCGAGAACAGACCTGCCGTCCCATTATTGGACGAGATAATCGCGGAAAGGGAAGCCAAAAAGCAAGCTAAAGACGAACGAAAAGCATCTAGGCAACGTTCTGAGGAGGAACGGCGACAAGCCTTGAAAAAGGCTACTGCAGAAGAACGCAAAGCAAAACATACAGCGTGGGAGCAACTTATGGCGAAGTCTGATCGCTAAACATGCTGCCATCATTTGGAGAGCTGCGCTGCGCTGAAGTACCTGCCATCTGCTTTGTATTTTTATCAGGGATGAGTCTTTGCCTGCTTGAAATGGTTCTATTTCTTTGCCGTGTCATAATCGGGTAACGCTGTAAATCACCTTTCATTTCAGGTATCCAAGCCATTGTATACTAATTAGATCACGGCCGTGTGCCACAAATGACAAAGAGTATCATAACCGTATTGATCACACTGTGAGATAAGCATGATGTAGTTGATTCGAATCTTAGTTTTTATTGCTTGTCCTGTGAACGCATGTTATATATCCCAACGGATGGCGCAGTATTCCCTCAATTAGCCACCGCGCTCTCCAAACTCTTGCGCCCAGTCCTCATACTCTTTCAGTCCAGACTTGCTCACACTTGGTCTGATGGTACGGAGGCTAGCCTCAAAGTCTACGAGGCCAATAGGCCGTATTTCATCCATGGTCATGTGCAGCAATGCCTCACCGAGGGATCTGAGCGGGCCCATCGCGGCATCCTTCGCGAGTGCTGTGATATCCGAACCCGAAAAACCTGTCGTTGTTAGATCAGGACACTATTCGTCAGTGAGGGTCAACTTTACCATCAGTCAAGTCTACTAATATCTGCACATCGCTAGGTGATAGGCTATGTTTTTGCTGGCCCAGTAGTGTGCGTAATTGTGTTTCCCTTGTAGTTGGCTCGGGCAAGGGGATATATTGTCGCCTTACGAAACGTCGCCTCGCCGCCTCGTCGATAGCCCATGGTAAATTGGTTGCTGCTAGAACCAGTACTCGGTTTGCGTCACCGCGTTCCTTGTCCCGTTCTGTAGTTTCGCGACCAGCTGCCGCTCTTTGTAGATCACTCCACTGGATGAGAAATTCGGTTTTGATGCGACGGGTCGCCTCGTGCTCACCCGAGCCTGACCGCTGGGAAAGTAGCGAATCGATTTCATCCACAAATATAATGCTGGGTGCCAGCGAGCGTGCTAGACCAAACAAAGCCCGCACTAGTTTCTCAGATTCTCCAAGATACTTGCTCGTCAAGCTGCTTGCAGAAATGGAGAAAAAAGTAGACCGTGATTCTGTAGCTACTGCCCTGGCAAGCATCGTCTTACCAGTTCCCGGCGGTCCGAATAACAGCATACCCCGAGCTGGTTCTCTCAGCCCCATGAACAGATCAGGGCGCAAAAATGGGTACACCACGGTTTCCCGTAGAGCATTCTTTGCAATTTCGAGCCCAGCAATATCGCCCCAGCGAACTTCATCTCCTTGCACGACAATATCGTTCAAAATCTGTTTTGCCGCACCTTCGTCGACACCTGGAGGCAGATTTTTCAGAATTGAGGCCCTTTTCTTTTTCCATGCTTTGTCCGTGGCGCTCTCTTCAGTTTCCTCTGACGATTCGCTAGAGCCATCAATCTTGACAGCACTCTCGTCCTGATCGTGTTTCGAAAGCTTCGATTTTTTGTGCCCTGGGGTTGGCTGCAACCCAGTGTCATGAATGCTGGTTGTCTTGCCCTTGAGAGGCCTCACATTCCGACCCTCTCCATCGTCCCCAGAAGTACTGGATACCGATACATGCCGCACCTTGGTTCGATCGCGTCTGCGATTTCGATTTGCTTGTTCGTGCTTGACTGTGTTCTGCGGTGTTGCGTTCGAATCTGGACGTCTAGTCGCTGCCTTCCGCCGCATGGGAATATCGGATGTGCTTCGTCTTTCTGATAATTCCCCAGATTCATCCGCCGTACCAGATCCATTAGAACGTTCCTCTTTGGGCTGTTTTGCCAATGGCCGAGAATATTGGTACTTGTCTGGTCGAGTGAAAGTACTGTCCAATGTTTGCGACTCCAGCTGAGTCATTGAATTGAGCGCACTGGATGCAGCGCTCACTGATAGAAACGATGGGTTTGTATATGGATATTCGTCAGAATGTCGTGCGCCAGTTAGCTGACCATTTGTGAAACTGTCAATTTCTTTTGGCTGAACTAGCCTTCTTGAATGGCTATCCCATTGAGTTGGCGTTGATCTTTGTTTGAATAGATGTTCGGCAGCCTTTTTAGACGTAGTCGTGGAAAAAGACGAGGGGCTCTCGGATGGTGGTGTCCGCTGCGGCTTCTCTCTGGAGCCAAGGGCACTCCAAGCCATCGTTGCCGCCTTACTTGGTCCCTCGGCCGCTGGCCGACCTGACTTTCGTGAAGATGACGGCCCCTTCTCGCCCTGCTTAGAAGAGCGTAAGGTTGTGCGCATCGTGTGTTTTTCAGGGCTAGGCGACCGATACGATCGCTCTGATTTGGACGGAACGCCGAGGTTTGGAGGCCTAGAGTGTGACCGAGACTGAAATCCGGCTTCACTGGGCTGTGAGCTCTCACCAGCCTGCGGAGCCTCCGAGACTGTTCGTATCGGTACCGGCGGCCGTGGCGGAACCGCCGGTCGCGATAGTTCGGAATACGTAACTGCAGGAATGGTCCCGCCTCCGATCGATCCCTTTCCTCTCGTGGGTGAATCGAATGGGCTCGGGGTTTTCGATGTTTTGCCTCCCGTGTCGGAGCTAGTTTCCTCTTCCCTAGACGCCTTCAGGGCCTCCAAGAGATCCAGTCTTTCTTTGCACTGAAGCTCCAACTCCTTCAGAGCATCCACGAGAGCCTTTTCAGTGTCCGTCTGCGGCCCATAGCCGGGAATTGCCTTGGTTGCATTGTGTTCGTATATTAGGGCGAGAGCATTCCGCCAGTGCCTGAGAGCCTCGGTTTCGTCACCCTTGAGTATCCAGAGTCAGCGTTTTTGTTGCTTGAAAAATCGCACCAAGACTTACCTGGCTCTCATAGTACACGGCAGTGGAGCAACTCAAGTAGCTTTCATCGTAGGTCTTCTGGAGAGCCGTAAATACACGATTGCGCAACATTGCAAGGGTGCTGTGCACATAGTAGACGATAGGACCGCTGACTATGCTCCAGGATGGAGAGAGGTGCCTGATGGGAGCGATACGATGTAATCGGATTGTGGTACTCGGGCAAGACCTCCTCGCTGTGGTGTTGCGGGCTGCGTTGTCAAAACTTAAACCTACCTGACCCGGATTCGTTTTCTGTTGTGCCCAGGCACGTCCCGTGCTCGTGCGCTAGTACTCTGGCTTCCGGTGCAGAGCCTGGCTGGTGACGTAAGGGCTTGGCATAAACACACCAAAACCATCCGTGGGCGAGCTGGCCTAGGCGGTCGGTAGCGGGGCAGACAGGCGGCTTCCTTGGTTGCGCCTTGTGAGTGCAGGCTAAACACCCATACTTAGGTACCTAGGTAGCGATGCACTAACCACGAGCGTCTCAGCCAGTGAGCAAAGCCAAGGTTATGTTTTTCTTAATTAAATGCCTGTCGTGCAATCCGCTACAGAACATGTACAGTACATCTAGAGAAGAAGCGCTAAAAAGTGCCATGTCTGGACTTTGCGCCATTCCCTGCTTGATGACTATTTAGCATCTGAGTAATCTATCTAGCGTGTCATCACGCGTCTTTGCACAGCTAGGAGTCGCATGAAGTTGCGCGGGTGCCTTGCTTAGGTAGCTAGGGCCCGTCGCTGACCACTTTCCATAGCCAGACTACGACAAAAGGACTCGAATCTCGCCCGCGGTGCGCGGAAACGCGCTTCGGAGAGTGTTTTCCTGGTCATCGTCTGCAGCGACATTCAACGAGTCAATACGCTCCTCCAAAAGCTCAAAATCGGCACAGAAGCGTTCGGCTGCGTCCTCTGTAATTTTCCGCGCAAGTGCAGCGTCTTGAAGTTGTCCAAGTCGCTCGAGGGCGTCGAGGTAGGCGGATGGGAGAAAGTGATCTAACTCGGTGCTTGATGCTGAAAGCCTGGCTGCGGTGACAGAACCGGAACTTGAATCTGTCTCCTTTATCAACTTGATAAGCTCTGATAGCCCTGACCCTTGGTGGAAATACTCCAATTGAGAATCTCTAAGAATTGCAGCCTCGCCATCGATGGATTCCTTGAGCTGTCCCCCCCGTCGGCTCGTAAAATTGCTTTGTCTGAAGCAGTTCATCAGAGCGAGGCGACAGTTAATTAGGTACACTGAGCGGCGAAGGCTGGGCATAGATTTTGCGAGAGCCTCACTATCCAAAATGAAGGGGTCTATAGCTTCTCCAAGCATTTGGTCGATGCCATCTTCCCTGCCTCCGGATGTCGCCAACGATCTTTCATATGTGCTTAACATGACCTGAACCTGCTTGAGGGCGTCTTGTAGAAACACTGGGGGGCTCAAATCAGAAGGTATGCTTTGTGGCTCAGCCCGAACGGCAGCAATGCGTTCGCGAAGTAATGCCCTGAATTGCCTCATCGCCTCTTTTTCTAAGCTGCGCACAGATTGTAAGAGGTTGCAATCCGGACCGAGGAGCTTCAACAGCATGGCGCCATAAAATTTCAGAAGATTCGCCAACTTGTATGCCAAGATGGAGTCTTCGTTGGATTGTATGACCTGTTCTACCCGCTGTCGTAGTATGCGCGCCGCCCCAGACACATCTCTGTCGACAAGATCATTCAATGCCTTCAAAGTGTTAAACTCCTCGTCTTCACCATCGGAGATGATACGCCACAGCTCAGCATCACGGCCGCTATTGATGCCTTTGACGAGTTCCTCGCCGTCGGCAACGAAAAGAACCTCGAGTACCTCTCTTTCGCTAACTGCTGCGGAGTGAACCCAAGCAAGCATATCGCCGACATACCGTAGAGGATCATGAGCAATCATATCTATCGGTTTGACTGTCGTACGTTCCCCGTCATTATCATTTCCCGTCAGAGCTGCAAAAAAGGCATCAGACAAGATGCGCTGTCTGGCATCTGCAAAAAAGTCGAGGCAGTTCTGGAACAGGGACGGACGGGCAGCGAGCACTGTCAGGGCTCTTCTCATGGTTGCATTCATCTGAGGATTTTCGAGATCAAGAGTCTTGAATTCTCGCTGGACCCATTTGTATAGCTTCTGATATCCAAATCCTATACTTTTCGAGGCTTTCTCCATGATTTCAGAAGCCAGAGTCTGGTTTTCGAAGCCGAGTAGCACCTCACACTCCGAAGTGACCTTTTTAGCTTTTGCAAGAGCCGCGAAGAAGTCGTCATTGACGGGCTCAGCCGTGGAAGTGAGCGCCACTTCCTCGTCTTCAGATAAAACAAAGCGCTCGCGCAACGCTTGGAGAAGATGTCGTCTTCGTTCTGTGGCCCCCCGTTTCTCAAGCAAAGCGTACGCTTCTGTAAGGGCGGGCTCGATTTCGCCATGCGCAGTAGATACAGTGCGCTTCATATCGGAATGGTCAGTGTTGAGTTTGTCAAGTATCGTTTTGATACGCCTCAGTTGCTTCCCAGGTCAGCATTCGGAATTGCGCATGAAGTAGCACAACTTACCTCAGAAACAGTCCCGAATTCATCCAGTATATTGCCATTTTTCTCAATGACCTCCCTCTGTAGATCTAAACGGAGTCTTCGTCTCGTTTTCCCATCATGTTTTATGCCACGTTGGTCTATCAACCCTACAGTGCCGCGGAAATCTGCATCGGAGTATGACGTCGATAAAACAGCAGACACTTTGGACGCCAGAGGATTTGGACCCTTGCTTGTAACGGCAAAGTAACTGTGCACATCGCCTGGCCTGGTGGCTTCGGAGCGGCTGCTAGTGCCTAAAGACGGGGACCGAGACATAATGATTGAGTATGAAATGAAGACCTGTTGCGATTTCTGTATGCTTTTGTGAAGGATTGAGATTTAGAAGCTACTACTGCTGAGCAGCCGGCTTCTATGCTGCGACTCTGCACACTTTGATGATGTGGCTTTCTGAACCTGGAAATCTCTCGCAACACAGAATCAATAGCCTGTAATGGAGATCAAACGGAATTTCTGGGCTGCTTCATGAACTTTGCGTGGGTAACCGGTACTCGGTGGCTGACCTTTTGGCTCGTCTCTGACCACTTGGAGGGAAAAGGGAGCGTAGTGGGCATAATCATGTGCGCAAATACTGTGGCGCTTCCTGCCATGGGCGCACGCACGGTTCGTGGTAACTTGCAAGCCGACAGCTCATGTGGGTCACCAAGCGTAAAACTCCAGCACTGGCCGATGCCGCTTTCATGACACTTGGCCGTTGCCCGATAGAAAGGCTCTCGAATAATCTTCAGCAGGCTCTATCAGATATATACAGAATTCGGCTCGAACTTCTTTCGCCCCCATCCAGCTTGCCCAGATTGATACTGGGTTGGTGGTGATGCGTACAAGTTGTGTCACTACATCGTATCCTTGGTCTAGAGTCGCCCCACATCCGCAAGCACATGAGCACCAGCAGGCAGGAGAGCAAGCCGCCTTGCTCGTGTAGGTATCTCTTTACAATAGGCACCTGACTGAGGATCCTGCCTTGCTGAACAACACTGGCCCGCCAGGCCATCAATTTCATGTCTGTTACCCCAGGCCTCCTTCATTGGTAGCATGATAAAGTGATTTCGAAAGCGAGTGAATGCTTGCTCAGAAGCGAGCTATTTTGGATCACTGCTTGCTGGGACCTCATTTGCAGGCAGCATACGACGCCGCGGTTGACATCAAGCTCTCCAACTTGCCACCCGCCACATCTTTGCCAAGTGGATTTTGATATCAAAATGGAATTCTCATCTCGGAACGTCACCAAATCGTTCTACGAACAGCTTCGATCCGGAGACGATAACCGACCCGACCTCGAAGACGGAAGAATGCGAGCGCTCGATGAGGAAAATCTAACGCAGGACTTCCAAGATATGCGAGCCGATGATATAAATACTGGCGAGAGTCAGATAACTGTGGGAAGCTTCATCACCGACCCTGGGCTGAGGACTGGTACCCGTCCTTCGAGACAGCAGTACAAAGGCAAACAGATCCATGCTGTATGGGCAGCCGATGAAGATGATCTAGACGAGGACGTTCCAGCGTCTCTACTAGTCGAGAACAACAGTTCAGAGCCAGTACAGCGCCTAGGTTCTATAGGTGCAGCGTCTGATCGAAAGACGACCCAGCAAACAGCTCGACGACCGCCTTCACCTGGAATGCATCGAGCACAATGGGAAAATGTCAAACGTCAGCAGCAACTTTATGGTGACGATGGCCATCAAAGTGCGCAGCCTCACTCTATGATGGTAGGAACTGGGCTGGGAGACAGGCGAGAACGAGCCCTGTGGAGATGGGTAAACACGACCAGCCTGGACAGCTTCATGAGAGACGTTTATGACTACTATGATGGCGGAGGCATGTGGTGCATCCTTTGTGCGAACGCCCTATGGCTTCTGTAAGGATTTATGTGTAGCTCTGTTCAAGTGTGTATTCTTGCTAACTTGTGTTCATTTAGCGAAACACTATTTGTTGCCGTTCTTCTCACTTTCCTCACCCAGTGTGTCGACTACAGTAAAGTTCCAAAGAGCAAGTCTCTTGAGCAAGTCGTTATCCCGCAATGTACTCGAAAAATGTCCGGATTCTGGAATCTTGGAATTTGGCTATACTCATTCTTTTTCATTTGGAAATCCGTCCAATACTTCCTCGAAATCCGGCGCCTAATACATATACGAGAGTTCTACATCTGTCTACTAGAAATTCCGGAACAAGATATGCAAACTGTATCTTGGCAGGATATTGTTGCTCGAATCATGGCGTTGCGAGACCAAAACCCCAAAACAGCAACAAATATACCAGCAAAGCTACGGAGATTCATGGGGAGCCAGTCGAAAGAAAGACTAGATGCTCATGACATTGCTAACAGACTCATGCGGAAAGAAAACTATCTCATTGCCATGATTAACAAGGACGTGTTGAATCTTTCTTTGCCAATTCCGTTTTTGCAAGGCAGACAGCTGTTTTCCAAAACAATGGAGTGGTATCTTCATTACGGTATTCTTGATATGGCTTTCAATGAACTTGGCCAAGTGCAGCAAGATTTCCTCCGCGCTGACCGCCGAAGAGTGTTGAGTGAGAAGTTGCGACAGAGACTCCTTTTTGCAGGGGTACTAAACCTTGTATTCGCGCCTGTTGTTTTGGCCTATGTCATCATTGTCTACTTTTTCACATACTATAACGTAAGTGATGCCGCCTATTTCGCCTGCTTCCAGCCCGCGCGCTCACTTTGACTTAGGAATATCAAAAAGACCCGAAACTAGCGGCCGCGCGAAAGTACACAGCCCTTGCAGAGTGGAAATTTCGCGAGTTCAACGAGCTACCGCATATCTTCTACGAGAGGCTTCACATGTCCTTTCCCTTTGCGACTCGATATGTGGACCAGTTCCCGAAGAGGATGACCGAAGACATAGCAAGAAGCGTCGCGTTCATGTCGGGAGCAATAACTGCTGTATTAGCAGTGTGTACAGTGCTTGATTCGGAGCTGTTCCTGGGCTTTGAAATAACCAAGGATAGAACCGTTCTTTTCTATTTGGGCATCTTTGGTGCCATCTGGGCCATGACCCGCGGAATGGTATCTGAAGAGACCGCAGTCTTCAACCCCGAATACGCTCTGCGAAACGTTATCGAATATACGCATTATATGCCTGATCATTGGGAAGGCAGGCTACACAGCTTCGAAGTGAAGAAGGAGTTTGCCGAGCTCTATAAAATGAAGGTCGTGATCTTTCTGGAAGAGGTCATGGGCATCATCACGACCCCGATGCTTCTGCTGTTCGCGCTCCCGAAATGCAGCGACCAGATAATTGACTTTTTTCGTGAATTTACGGTTCACGTGGATGGTCTTGGCTATGTCTGCTCATTTGCTGTTTTCGACTTTAAAGCAGGCGTGGGTAAAGGTGGGAAGAGAAGCGCTGCGCCTGATGTCCGCGAAGACTATTACACAACGAAGCATGGGAAGATGGCAGCCTCATACTACGGCTTCTTGGATAATTATGTCATCAACCCGAGAACAGGAATTCCCGGCCACCTGCCTCCCGGAGCTAGACAGCAGTTTCACCCACCCCCGGCTTTTCCAAGCCTCAACTCACCAACTCTGGCAGCTGACTTGCATACTTCCCAAGTGGCGCGGCCTGACAGTCGACGGGATCTTGCGTACTCTCCTGGCGAGAGAGGAACATCCAAAGGTCTTGCGGCAATTGCGCAGCCGTCCCCAATGGCGTCCATGCTTTTAGACCCGCGCCATCACCCGCCCAGTGGTGGTCGAGGCGCCAAGGCCACAACGAAATCTCGCACTTCTAGGAACCTGAGACTTGGTGAGAGTCGGATCATCGAGGAGCCTGGGAGATCTTTCCCAAGAAAGGTACAGCCTGGCGCGGACGACGAAGTCGAGGATGATGTCGACGATGGAGAAGGAATTCTGGGGGAATCCGTCTGGGAAACGTCGCCAGCAAAAGGTTTAAGCCGTGAGAATAGTGCCGCGAACACAGCTGAGCCGGAAGCAGGCGTGTTAGGGTTGATATATCAATTGCGACAGACGCAGCATGGCCGTCGTGGGAGCAGTATGGTTTAATGTAGAGAATTTACAGCAGTACAAGTTGCGCGTACACGTTGCCGTCGCGAATGCGCGTGTTGCAGGCGGCGTACAATGAAGCATATAATTAAATAAAGTCGTGTCATTTGCCTCGCAACGTTTCCCAGGGCAACTCGAGCGCCAGAAATGAAAATGGCAAAGGCGGCCAGTTGGTGGATTATGACTCGACGCCTCGCCAGCACTTCGGTGTTACGACGAGACGGCTGAGGATAGGCAACCCCCTGCTGCTCAGCGGATTGCGCTAACTACATTATGCATTACCAAACCAGGTCTCCAGTAGCCAACTACCCAGTCTGCCAGTGGAATTTGTGGATATTCACTTTCCCATCTGATAGCCCGAAGTTGCCGTGCTCTTCTGTTATTGAATAGACAAGTGAAAAGCGAGGGATATCGCTCGTGCACCCTCGTCGTTTGCATAACAGCTTCGGCTCGGAGTAGGATACAAACCATGTAGCGCCTCCTCGTAATTTCGCGTCATTTTCCCTTGACAACCTCGGAGTGCGCCAGGGGCCACATGCAGCTGGTGGCAGAGACAGGGGGCACGCGCCCATGCCCAGAGGACTTCTTTTATCAGATCTTCGACGCCGAGGAGCCGCAGTGTCAGCACTGGGGCAATTTCCTTACACAACTGGACAGAAAGACCACGCGGCGGCGCAGAGCCATAAAGGAGAACCTGCCTGCCTTGGCGTCATTGCGTAATGGCTACTTTAGTCTACATAAGAAATAATACATTGTAGTAATTTGCATTGATGAGGGCGACCCGAGATGCTCGTAGTTTGCTCATGGTTTGCTACATGCCGGGAGTGCCACGCCTTCTCCAACGCGCAGGCTAATGGTGCTTCCATCCAATACGTCCGCTACATTATACTACCATTTAATCTCCCTCATGCCTTGGGCTGGTCATCTTTATTACTCAGCCTGGTTCGACCTTATCTCTGGCGCCTTCAAGCTGGCCCTATCGCCCGGGACCGCCAGCGTCGCTAGCGCGCTGCAAGCTTGTGCCAGCCCGCCCAGCCCACAGCAGTGGAAGCTCTGGTATTGGGCCACCGCGTCCCGCCCCAAAGGCAGGTACTTAGGTACATAGGTACCTACCTACTTGGCAGCCGGCTAGCAAGTGCCTAGCTCTGAGCACCCAGTGCTCTGGCTCGCCCCCGGACTCCGAGGCCGTGAACGGAGAAACGCAAAATTTCCTATTGCATTCTGAGCAACCTGCTGAAGCATTGCCACCCGCACACACGACTATTCAGAACGCTTTTTGACCTGTACTCTTCCGCCTCTGCTTCGGGACGTGATTTCACTCTCTGCACCTGCTCGAGCTCGAATCGCAGCGTTGTTTCTCTTTCATCGGCTTGTCTGCCGGCTCTTGTTGCATCCGACAGGAGCGCCACCCTTTTCCTCTCGCCTCCGTCATTACCGAACGCTTCGACTTTCACCATTTGACATTCGATACGGCGACGCCTTTGTGCGTTCTTGAATTGATTTTCTCTTCCTAGCCGTCAACCTGGCGGCCATAGATTCGAAAGCCTTCGGCCCGGCGCCAACAGCTGTGGCCGAAATGGCCCTGCCAAATGCCGAAGCCGAAGAATATGAGTACGACGATGCCCAGTGATGCACCGAGAACCTTCACGACCACTGGTTGCTAACCTATTGTGTCATTAGCTATGAGTCGCTGCCGCCCAACTTCTCTTTGCTTCAGAACATGGCGGCCGGCGCCTTCGCAGGCATAGCCGTACGTTTGACCCTTTGGCTCCACGGCCAACCTCACTCTGGCCGCGCCCTAAGCAAAAGCACAATCAATATGCGACCGTGGCTAACTAGACCATCAGGAACATACCGTCATGTACCCTATTGACGCAGTCAAGGTACATCTCTAAACGTCGATTGCATGCGCTGTTAATATTTACTGACGAATGCACTCTAGACTCGAATGCAAATCCTCAACCCGAACACGACGATCGCGTACAGCGGCGTGCTTCGCAGCACCTATCAAATGGCGTCGAATGAAGGCTTCTTCAGCCTGTGGAGAGGAATGTCTAGCGTTATTGTTGGAGCTGGTACGTCGAGTCCCATGTTTGGATATGTAGCCAGTTGCGACTAACGCACGCAATAGGTCCCGCGCACGCAGTGTACTTCGCCACCTATGAGGCTGTCAAGCATGCCATGGGAGGAAACCAAGCAGGTGTACACCATCCACTTGCGGCCGGTAAGATTCGACATGTTTGATTGTTTGTGTCTCCAAATTCTGACTCGCTTCTGTTTAGCTACCAGCGGTGCAGCTGCCACCATTGCCAGCGATGCCTTCATGAACCCCTTTGATGGTATTCAGCCCAAACGTGACCTATATCTGCCGTCTGTGCGATCTAACAGTTTGCTACGCAGTGATTAAGCAGAGGATGCAGATTCAAGATTCCAGCAAAATGTATCGATCAATGGTTGACTGCGCCAAGTACATCTACAGAAACGAGGGTATCGGCGCTTTTTACCTTTCGTACCCGACGACGCTATCCATGACTGTACCCTTTACGGCCCTGCAGTTCCTCGCCTACGAATCGCTGTCGACCACGCTGAACCCTACGAAGAAGTACGATCCTGTCACCCACTGCTTAGCTGGTGCCGTTGCTGGTGGCTTCGCTGCTGGTCTTACCACTCCCATGGATGTCATCAAGACGATTTTGCAGACAAAGGGCACTTCCACCGATCCTGCTGTGCGGAACATCAACAGCTTTGTTGGTGGCTGCCGTTTGCTGTACCAACGCGAAGGCGTCCGTGGTTTCTTCAAGGGCGTTCGTCCCCGTATTGTCACCACGATGCCCAGCACTGCTATCTGCTGGTCGGCCTATGAATTCTCCAAGTATGTTTATCTGAAAACTATAATCCTGCCTGCTTCTCCTTGGTATCAAACAAGACAATTGACGGATTGCTAATCGCCGAATGACACGCAGGGCATACTTCATCCGTCGCAACGATAAGCAGTAATGGTTTTAGAGACATCCGACGAGACGACCACCCGGCAGCGTAACGGCACGGCTGCGCAGCGTCTCACCATCATCATGGCCAGTGTGGTAGCCGACTCTGTGATGCCCACTGACCGTTGTATTCTCATTTACGCCTGAAAAAAGTTATTCCGAGGGCTATGATGCCTGTCGCATATGGCCAGCCAGTAAGTGCTGGGAGTATGTATATAGACCGCAACTCAAAGTCTTTTGCGCAATGGTTATGTTTGGGTTTATGTGAGGATTGTGCAGTTAGAATTGTTTTCATGTAATTTTTCAGTTTTTTTTTCGGCTTCCTGCCCTTTTTTGATAATGTCTTGAAAAATACAGCATCACATTTCTCGGTAACGGGCTTTTTGAGAACATTTTGTAATGCTTGTGGTATGCACGAATGCCATGAATTCTCCAGCGAATCTAACCAAGACGCAATATATATGTACAAAAAGTTGACTTGTACGCGAAAATCTAGGTGAACATGATTGATTGATTGTTGCCAAAACCACGATTTCTTCGCTCAAAATCCAAAGGGGCCTCCTCCGCCAGGGAAGTTGAACTTGAACTGCTGACCGCCGCCCCCTTGCTGGAACATGAACGGGTGCCCGCCACCACCGCCAAAGGGACTGCCTTGGAAAGGGTTCCCTCGCTCCTGGTCGTTGGGGTCATCGCCTCGGTCGAAGCGGGCACGAAGCTCGGGGTCGCTCAATACTTCATAGGCCTCATTAATGGCTGCCATCTTCTTTTCGGCCTCCTCTTTCGAAATGCCTTGCTTGTGAGCCTTGTCGGGATGGAAAAGCTTGGAAGCTTTGCGGTATGCCGATTTGATTTGTCTGGCGTCAGAATCGCTAGCGACGCCGAGGACCTTGTAGTAGTCCTTTGTCTTGCTCCGCTTGAGGGCGATCTGGGCCTTGTTCAAGACAGGATCGATCTTGTCACGCTTGTCCGGGTGCAGCTCGCTGACTTCTTGCAGAGTCTTGATGGCAGCTTCAAATTCATCTTTCTTTAACAAAGACTTTGCACGGTAAAACATGCCCCAGAAAGATTCTGGGTCGAGCTCAAGAGCCTCCTCGCAGTACTTTCCAACGTTCTTGTGATTGCCCTATAACCATACAACGTTAGCGAGGATCAAATGGATTGGCTGACAAGACTCATACCTCAGCGTAAGCTTGGCAGGTCATCTCGATGAGCTTATTATACAATCGAGAGGGAGCCTTCTCAGGGATAGAGCCAGACTGTCTCAGCTCCTCGATTTGCTCCTTGAGCATAGTAATTAAGCCTGCATCTTCTTCTGTTCCAACGAGAGTTCTTCCGGCGGTTGTGGTTTGGCCTCTGCTTAGCTGCCCGACAGCTCGATTCAAGCCCTTCTGGAATGCCTTCTCTTGCTTGTGAAGCTTTTTGCAGACCTTTGAGTCAGGATCAGAATGAAGGCATTTGCGGATTTGCGACAGGCCATTATCCAAATCGCCGAGAGCATAGAAATTGGTCGCAGAGATGAGGACATGAGGTTGAGTATTGCCAGGTTTCAGGTGTAGAACATGTTGGAGATCACCCATGCCCTCTTCGATCTCGCCACGCGCAAATCTGCAGTTGGACCGAATCTCACGCAGACCCAGAGACCTAGAAGCAACGACGATGGCAGTGCCAGCATTGTTGACACAGTCATCCCAGTTCTGGTTCTTCCAAGCCTCGACGGCAGCGGCAGCAGCAGTTTCAGCTTCCTCCAGTTCAACAAGTTCGGGAGAGTCTTTAGCCTTTTCCGCGGCGATGTACTCGGCCCTGGCCCCTTCCCAGTCTGCAGTCTTCGACTTAATCTTGGCGAGCTGGACGTGGGCGCCCTGGAAACCGGGCCTCAGGATCAGTACCTTGTTGAAGTCGTCTGTTGCCTGGGTGGCTCGGCCGATGGATAAGAATGCAGTAGCCCGCTTGAAGATGGTGAGGTAATTGTTCGGGTCTCTGGCAATGGCCGCATCATAGTAGAGAATGGCTTCACTCGTCTCGCCTTTGGCCAAGTGCGTCTGCGCATTGGTCAAGAGCGAGGAGACCGGGAGATCAGTCGGTATGTCCTGCGCGGATAGTGCCGTCGCCGTGGCAAAGACGGTGGCTGTAATGGCCAAGTGCGAAAGAGGAAATCGCATTTTTGCGACTTTGTTCTGGTACTAAAATCAAATGTGGCCGGCGCTGTCGCAAGGTAAATCGCAAATCGGCCAGTGGTTCGAAGCGGAAAAGTGGCGTGCGCAGACTGTCCAGCGACGACTCAAGAGAACAAGAGTGAATAGCAAATGCGTTTGATCAGTTCGCAGTAGAACAGGTGCTCACAAGTCGAAGAACAACACGGAAGAAAGTCCTGCGCGCGCAGATGCAGGTGTTGAAGATTTGGTCCGATTGCCCACGCTGTCCTTATCTGGGCATGTCACCACGATCATGCCAGCTAATGCAGGCCCGCCAGCCCGAAAGGTGAAAAGTGGCCACTGCAGCGCCTCTCATTTGCTGTGGCGGCGTTGGGCTAGTCCCACCACAGCGCCCGTAGGAAGCATCCTCATCTGCGTGGCAGGATTTGTGTGCTCAGACATTTTCTGATTTATTAAATGACCGAGTTCGAGGTTAGTTCGTGAGAAGCAACAATTGCCATTTTACCCCTACCAAACTTCGGTGTTGAGATTGTACATGCTTTCTCCCCTTCTGGAGTCAGTTCTCGTAACGGGAATCTCTCAGCCTTTCATGGCGCGCGCACCAACATGGCGTAGAGGTAGTTAGGTACCTGGGTGTACCGTTGTCTAAAAGCCACTGCGGATGTACCTAGCCCAGCACCTACCTACAGCAAACACCATAAATAGCTGCATCTGATTGCTGCATCTAAGCATGCTCATTGTCCCAAACTGCAACCCGCCTATCATTCCCAGGAGATTTCAAAATTTGACACGTGACTCTTTCTGGATACCAGCAATTATTGATCTGCGCACTGGGGCATGAGAGCAATACGCCGATGTCCCTGAAATCGCAGAATTGTACCGATCCATTGCCTTCCAGAACTGAGTGCCATGGCTCATCTGCGTGGCCGCTCTGAAGCAGAAGCACCTGCCCCTATGTTTTCACCATCAGTTGCGCGGATAGCGGCCACGGAAGCTAGAGATTGGTCGTTTGTCGATTCATGGCTTGCAACGCAGTTCCCAGGGCGCCAGCCACCGCCTTTTGAGCGTAACGCCGACACCCTGAGAGCGCTGATTGCGCTCATCGCGTTCAATGACTCTGCGTCCGAAGAAGCCCGCCTATTAGCTCGAATTGATCAAGATGCACTTGGTGAATTACCACAGCACACGGACACCGGAGGCAGTCCCGCACCTGTTACATTGGCAGCAATGAGAGATGCGCTGCTTGATATTGTTGAGCAAGAACTGCCAAGAGAAGGAAAGTCCGCACTCAATTCCATGGCTTCCATGGCAATATCCGCCAAAATTGCTTTTCCGGAAGCTGAACGGCTCGGTGCTACTATTGTCGACACACAGTCTGCCGTATTTGAGGCCGAGCAGATGAGTTCTCGGGCGGAAGCCCTGGAGCGACACATCCACTCGGAAATCGAAAACGCCAATGCTGTGCTGAGAGCGATGCAGGATGAAAACTATCATCTACCAGATGGTTTAGGCAAACAAAATATGGAGGTACAGCGCGCTGTAAGGACCATGTCGGCTCAGGTGCCAGAATTTGAGAGGAGAATCGCATCCCTGAACTCGTCCGTTGCTTCTTCGGAATTCACAGTGCACGATATACTGCGAGATGAGCATGATTACCTCGCATTGGTGGAAAATAGAAAGGAGCTTGAGAACCGCATATCTGTATTTCGGGGTCTGCCTAGTGATCCAGGTCTGGCAAGAAGTGAGTTGAATGCCTACCGACAAGAGCTTCAAGGTATCACGTCGCGGCGCGATGCAGCTTTCCAAGGTCTAGTGGAGCGCGAGACACCGGTGAAACGAAGGTGATCAGAACGATTCATGGGGTCAATAATGATGTTTGCCAATTATTACAAGCTAGCCAACTGCAGATTCGTTCAAGTATTGCGCTTGCTCCTGCCCGAGACTGCGCCCCCAAGCCTTCCAAACTGCCTCCCTAGACCAGACTTCTTAGCGGTCGGCGCACTCGCATCCTTCTGGGGAGCCGGGTTACCTGAAGCGGCTCTTCCGTCTTTTCCTCTAACGTCAAACGAGCCGTCGCCTATCCTGAGCTCGCCAACTGCAATGCTGGGAACATCATCGTTGTCCACATTCTGTCTCTGCGCACGGCGAGCTCTTTCCTGAACACTGCGGAACTTCTCCAAAAGCTCCACCCAGCGAATGCCGCCCTCTTCACGACCCTTGAGACGATTCGGTCTGTCATAGCTAGAGCTATTGGACGGAGTTGCAGTACTGCTTACTGATTAGCGAAAGAACTTTGATCTTGCGTGGCGCCGACTATCCTACCTGCGAGGGGCCGCGTGCAGATACCCAATGGCACTGACACTGTTGAGTCGGTTCTTAAGTGCAGCAAAGGCTGAAGACTGCGGCAGCAACATAAGAATACCATACATGCATTTATATAGGTATGGGTATTTTTCGGGCTCGAGCAGCTGGAGACGGAGGTCTACACGCGTATTAGTAAATAAACAAAATCAGTGGAAAACTCGCCAAACGTACAAGTGAAGACTGGAGACTCAATGAGCTGAACCAATTTGTCTACTTGAATCAGGATGTTGACCGTCATATCTAACTCGCCACTTTCAGACCAATTAGCAGAAATAACTTGACAAGACACAACAATGGAACTCACAAAATTTGTAGTAGATTGTATGCCTGTTCATAGGCTTGTGCAAGCAAGCAAAGAGAAAAGGTAGCTACTGCGTTATAGCACCAGGAGCGAAACAAAGTTACGAACAGAGTTTGACCATCCTGCTGTCGTGTTAACCTGGGTCGATTTGCGGTTTCGTTCAGGGGAAGAATTACCTTGGTCTCCAAGTTGCGCAGCCGCTTGCGCACTTCCGCAAGCTGTGGGGCGGTGATGAGATTATTGTTAAGATTCTGAACCATGATGCTCGCAAATTCAACATCCTCCTCCTTCTCAATGCAATCCGCAAGAGTGCGGTAAATCCTCTCTGGGCTTAGGCTGATGCAAAGTTGGCGAATGATCAAGTTTCCACGGATTTCTAGAAGCTTGCGGTCGGTAGAAAACAGTTGCAGCAAGTTGACCATGAAGTATGCGAAATAGTCGTCTTCGCTGTTTCTGGAAATTTGCGAAAGCAGTTGCAGGTCCTTTGTGACGACAGCGTCGGACGGATCAGATAAGGTCTTCAACAGCGCCGGGAATGTGCCGTCATTGAATGCCAAGACTTTTCTGGGTGCCTTTCTGTGCAACATGATAAGCCATGTCAGAGCTGCGACTCGAGTAGCTTCGTGGTCGTTTAGGAAAAGCAGAGTCAATGAATTGACCGCGGCGGCATAGTCCAAATCAGGCCGGACTTGGGGACTGCCTCCCGCTTGGGCAGACACAGTCCGACTTTGCGACGGAGTAGGGGTTTGGTCTAATTCGCGGGCGCTGGAGAGAGAAACACGGTTGCTGCCAACAGCTTCATGCTTCTCTGGTGGCAAATTTAGCCTGGAGATGGAATATCCCGGGGTCGGAAGGGTAGACTGCGCGGGACCGGACTCATCCGTTAATGAGACGACGTAATTCATTAAGCTATTGTTCACCCTCGTGGCCGCCAGATGAACAGATTCTTTGGGGTTCGCCATGGAAGGCAGCATATGAGCTAAGATGCTTGGCGTGAATGGCAGCACTTCCTCTGGGCAAATATCGAGAAAATCTACGATCCAGCGCAGGGCTTCCAATAGGCAATCTTCCTCCTCTGTCAAGGATCAGCTGCGGTTCAACACGTGCGACAGACAGTAAACTTACCAAGGGGTGTCTCAAGGTATGCAACGAGTATTTCCAGGATTTCTTTGTAGCTGATTTCGACATCTTGCCCTGGGATCCAGTCATCCTCATAACTTTCGTTGTCATCGTCGTCACCACTCAAATCAGTTTCAAGCTCATCTCCATCCTCTGGCTCTGGCCGATAGCTCCCACTATCTATTGAGTCTTGTCGTTTTCTCTTTCCACCCTCGCGGGACTTCTTACTTTCAAGAATGCCCTTTTTGACACGCGCAATGCGCTTTATCTCGCTCAGGAACTTGTCCAAGCAGCCGTGGGTGGCATTCCGGACATCGATATTTTGGTCGCCCAGGAATTTCACAAGGCCAGATAGGAAGTGCGGAAGGTATGTGACCAGCTCAAGATCAGGAATCGAGTCCAGCAACGTGATCCAGCCGACTAGAAATTGGCGTGTAAACGGGTTCGTGACCCAGATGCGCTCTTTCAGAAGAGGTATAAACCTCGGTAATGAAAATGCCGTCGGGAGATGCGCGCGCGGATCGTCCACATCGTCCTTGGCGTTATCAATATCTGAGGGTGCTTCAAGCACAGAAATATATGAAGCTGCAGATTCCGATACAATATCTTTGACCAATCGGTCGAGGAGCTCCGCTCCGTTCTTTACAGAAAGTTCCGAGTCGGCGCCAAGCTGGTAGCTGTTAGAGTAATGGCTGGAGGTACAGGAATAGACATTCAATTTCATACCTTGCAAAGTTGATCGAATATGTTGTTAAAATAAACCAAGATCTCTCCTTTGGCCACTTTGGCAATGTTGTACATAGCCTCGCAGGCGTAATATCTCACCCTCGCATCTTGATCGGTAAAACAGGCCAGAACAGGCGGCACAATCTTGGCAAGGTAGCGGGGAAGTTCCTGCGATGAGACTGGTTAGCACATAGGCAAGATGCGACTCCGCTGCAGGCTATCGAGGATTGTTCCATCAAATAGTTCGACAATAGTGACAGCGAGCCCAAGTAGGGGAACGGATGGGGTCATGGTTAGGAGACGGGATGGTGATGTGCTGAACGAGCTCTTGGGTACGTACTGGGCCAAGGGCGATGGCGGCCGCAGCCAGACCGATCAAGCCGCCATTTCGGGCGTGAGGCTGATGAACCGCATACGCGTAATCATTACAGAGCTGCTCGAGTACATCGTGAACTCTTTGATAATCTTTGCCTGCCACTAGTTCCCGAATGACCCTTTCAAGCCTGCATCGCATGGTTAGCATTGATTCTCAGCTGAGCTTGGGCGGAGAGAGGAGAGAGGCGGGCGGATCATACTCGAGCGCGCCGATTTTGCGCTTGTCATAGAGCTTGTCATTCAGCGCACGCTGGATACTAGTTTCCATGATATGACGCTGCTTTATTCGCTCGCTATGCAACGGGAGGGATGGGATGCCGGGCGCCGTCTGTCGCACGATGCTTGTAGCAAGGTACGCGACTACCTACCTAGCTGGTGAGTGACGCCACTAAACGCTGGAAGGTCGCCCACTACGCGGCACGCGGACGAGTTTGTACCAGGGTCAGTCGCTCAATGCACGCTAACGAAAGCCGTTCGCGCAGCGTACTATGTGATAGCACCATAAATATTGTTGAATTAAACAAAGTACTTTCTTATTGAATGATGAGCAAAAATGTAGAATTAAAGGTTCTATATCCACCAACTGAGGCGGGCTACTGCCTTCTAGGCCTGCCTGGGGCTATCGGCAAGTTCTGCGTGATCTTTCAATATCTTGCTATGCAGAAGTATGCGAGGCGAGAAAGTGGAATCGAAATACAGCAAATAGGCTTCAGCCCTTCGTCTCCTTGCAGCCTTTCAATGCGCGTGACCAAAAAAATCGCCACTTTGGACAATCGACTGTTGGCACTTGGAGAAGATGGCTGCTTGCTGAGATACTTCCGCCAGTCGGCCAATAACTTGCTTATTTCCATCAGCAAAACCATAGTACGCATACGGAATGCCGACTTCGTCGCAAAACTCAATGACGAGCTTCTGCGCTTTCCGAAGGTTGTGCCGCGGCATTCTGGGAAACATGTGATGAATGGCTTGAAACTGCAGGCCACCGTGAATGAAATCCAGCCACGGAGGGCAATCTACATCCATAGTAGTTCGGAGCATCCGTTGCGGAAAGGATTCTTGCGGCCCCAGGTCGGCAGTGCTCATTGCGAAATGTGATAACACAATTTGTACGTGCAGGGGCGAGGAGGCAATATGGCTGACCATGATAAAAGTAAATCGTGACCAGCCGTCAGGAATGCATTTGTATACCATGACATATCCAAACCAGTACCAGAAAAAAACCTGGCCTGCAAGCTCGACCCAGCGATGCCACGCAGCAATGCCCTTCTTTGGGCTACGACCGGTGAGGAGAAACTGCCAGGACAAAACATAGAGGTTGAATCGGCCAAGCGCGAGGAAAGGATAGTATGTCCAAGCTTGGATTCGTAAGAGAATTTTGGCTGCGGCATCATATGCCATGATACGATCGTAATAAGTTGAACGTAAACTAGCGAGAAGTCGGTGCGAGACTGCAAAGAGCGGCATGTGCTCGATATCGGGATCGTGTTCGGGAGCGTTCGTCACAATGTGGTGGACATTATGACTGCTCTTCCACCAGCCCAGCGAAAGTCCACCAACGAAATCTGCAATAAATATACCGATGAGTGAATCGACTTGGTAGTTGTGCGTGATGCCAATATGTCCAGCATCATGGGCAGTGAAAACCAGCTGATGCCACATCAGTCCAAGGCATAAGCCACCCAGCGCATATTGACCATATTTTAGACAAATCCACGAGCCAAAGAAAAGTGCAAAGTATCGACAGCACTCCGTAACGTATGCAGTCCTGCTTGTAACCATGTAACCCTCATCAATCAGTCGTTGATACAGCGCTCGATACTTCACGATGATGTGGGCTTGAGTTGCAGCATCGGGCTGGGGGTATTTTTCCAGATCCAAACTAATATGCTCACGGGTGAGAGCATCGAGATATGACATTCCGTCCATGTCGGGGTCGACGGTCGACTCGGAAGAGACAGAGGACGGGCGGTTTCCTCTACCAGTTGATCGTTGTTTGATGTAGGATCCTTCTGCGTCGAAAACTGGCGAAGGAGGCCGGGACGAGCTGCTTGAACTTGACCCCTTCGAGCTTGACACTCCCTCCTGTGATTCCTCGATTTCGCTCGCAGTTCGGAATACACCGCCATGGATCGGCGGTCGGAAGTTCTTCCAAGGGGATCGGGTGCGGCCGACGCGGTATCGTTGCATTTGCTGGACTGCTTCTTTCGAGTGCAATCTATTTCATGCTGTAAGCAGAGTTTTTCTCCAAGGTACAATTTGCGGGAAAAGAGCGTACGCCTTAACTTCGTCAGTGGCATCCCTGCCCACCAAATGTAGAATGGAAATTTCACCACCGGGGTGATACTTTAGCCAGGCATCGACTTTCAATACATAATCGTCCACGAGAATGATTTTGCGTCCATCGGCAATCATTGCCTCAATTTCGTCTCGAGACATGTATGGTAAAGTCTTGGTCTTCGTGCTGCTCGGTGGCGCGCCACCAGCGCTGGCCGTTGACTGCACCAACGGCATGGCTTCCACTCCGTTCAGGGTCGTGGAGGATGTTGCGTTCGACTATCGAGCTTCTGTTCGGAAGGATGCGGCCGAAAGTTCCCGTGCGCTACGCTGGATCGGTGCTCTCTGAATATTTCAGCTTCACCACATGGCTGTAGAAGAAAGCAGGATGCAGGAATTTTATGAACGAGCGGTAACAAAAGTTGCGTGTTGTCCGCATCCCGAGCTGGTATCGCCCCACTGAGCTGCGCCTTGTCACTGCGTGGGTGGGGTTCCGCTGCGCAAGGGGTAGCTCGCAGTGGTTAAACAGCTGAGCCACGATAAATATACGCATATTTAGTACATGAGTAGACTAATGTCCGAGAAACATTCGTTTCTGTCCTTTCGATTGATCTCGATAAAACGATGCCAACAATTCCGAAACTTCATCTTGGCGCCGTGGTGAAACGACCTGCAGCATCGCAGCAGCCCGATAGGAGCTGGTCGTTATATCCGCTCGTCGAATGGTAACCTCCTCCAGCATCCAGGAGGCTAATTACATGTACGCGGCGGGTTTCTGAGGCTCGACGAAGTACTAGACGACAACCATTGGAAGATTATACAGGACAATTTGTATATCAAATGTATTACTAGTTTACAAAATTTAACTTCGCTCTTCCCCATAAAGCACATCGCCGTTTCACATCTTGTTAAGGGCGGCGTACCGAGCTTATGCAGCCTCTTTGACAGCCCTTCCAGGAATTTAGTTGTCTATTTTGGTGTCGAACATCAGCTATATGGCTGATCATTCCAATCTGCTCTGCGCCTCATCTTGAGACTTGTATAGTCACAGTTTGACGCCATGAGCTTAGAAGTGGATGGCCTTGGCATGAGTAGCCATGGCAGCCTCTTTGAAAGCCTCAGCCAGTGTGGGGTGAGCATGGCAAGTGCGGGCAATATCCTCGGTTGAGGCACCGTATTCGAGAGCCAGAGTGCCCTCGGCAATCATCTCACCAGCGTTGGGACCGATGATGTGAACACCAAGAAGACGATCAGTCTCGGGGTCGGCAATCATCTTGACGAGACCCTCAGTATCGAGGTTCGTCTTTGCACGAGAGTTAGCGCTGAAGGGGAATGTACCGACACGGTAGGGAATCTTCTGGGCCTTCAGGTCTTGCTCGGTCTGGCCAACCCAGGCGACCTCGGGGTAGGTGTACATGACGGAGGGAATGCAACCGTAGTTGACGTGGCCATAACCCTTCTTGATGTACTCGACGACAGCGACGGCCTCCTCCTCGGCTTTGTGAGCCAGCATGGGACCGAAAGTGACATCGCCAACACAGCGGATGTGAGGGATCTTAGTGCGATACTCAGAGTCGATAATGACACGACCTCTCTCGTCAAGCTCCATGCCAATGTTCTCCAGACCCAGGTTGCCGGTGTAAGGGCGGCGACCAATAGCAACCAGAACAACTTCAGCGTCCAGCTATTTCTTATTAGCGTAAATTCCGGTGGGCGACTCAGATCAAACTTACGGATTCGGGCTTGCCACCCTTAGCAGAGTCGACATCGAGCTTGACCTTCTCGCCAGAGGCGTCACCGCTGACAACCTTGGTGTTGAGCTTGAACTCAATGCCCTGCTTCTTCAGAAGCTTCTGAGAGGCTTTGGCGATTTCGGTGTCCATGCCGGGGCCACCAATCTGGCCCAGGAACTCGACAACTGTAACCTTGGTTCCAAGACGGGACCAGACAGAAGCCATCTCCAGACCAATAATACCACCACCAACAACGACCATACTCTCGGGGATCTTCTCGAGGGAAAGTGCACCAGTGCTGGTGACAACACGCTTCTCGTCGATCTCGAGACCGGGGAATGGAGTGGCCTCGGAGCCAGTGGCAATAAGAATGTTCTTTCCGCGGACAGAGGTCTCGCCGCCGTCGTTCAGGGCGACCTTGATCTCGTTCTCGTTGACGAAAGTACCCTCACCCTTGAGGTACTCAACACCGTTCTTCTTCAGCAGGAACTCGACACCCTTGGTAAGGCCAGTGACAGCGGTGTCCTTGGCCTTCATGAAGTTGGCAAGGTTCAGCTTGACGTCGCCGACCTCGATACCTCGGTTCTTGGTGTCGTGCAGGATCTGGTGGTAAAGGTGGGAGTTGTTCAGGAGAGACTTGGAGGGAATGCAGCCGACGTTCAGGCAAGTACCGCCAAGAGTACCACGCTTCTCAATGCAGGTAACCTGTACAAAATCGACGCGTGTTAGCTCAGTTCAGTACAGTCATAATAACAAAAGACCTACCTTCATGCCCTCCTGTCCAGCCTTGATGGCAGCGACATAGCCAGCGACACCACCTCCAATGATGACAAGGTCCTTGTCTTCTGTGAGCTCGTTAGAAAGGGCGCTTCGCATTTCCATAAAAGATCGGATTCGACGAACCGGAGGCAGTAGCAAGACCACGGCTAAAGCGAGAGAGAGCAGCGGGAGCGATGGCACTGTGAGCGCGGCTTTGTTAGTCGACGAGAGATTTTTCTTGTCTGCGAAGCGAGAGCCATGCATAGGTGCTTTTGGGGGGCAAGGGGTCGGCGCAAACATACGCAGACTGCTTGAAGGCGGCTGGGCGAGCAGCGGCTCGGGATATCAAACGGCTGGAGAGCATCTTGGTCGGCGATGGCAGTGATTCGAGCGATCAATTGGCGCCAGTTGTGGATTTTGAAGGAGGTTGAAGTTGAGTGCCGGCTGCGCTGGAAATAATAATAGGTCCCTTCCTGGTTCGGAGAGCTCCAGCAAGTTTGGGATTGGTCGAAAAAAAAAACCTTCTGAAGTGTGTGATAAGTATCCCGTCACCTAAATTTGCGTAGCAGCTACTTAAGGCTGGGGGCGTTTGTAAAGAATGTCCCACTTGCAGGGGCAACGATTAGGTAACGTGGACATTCACTACCCCAACACAAACTTGCCCGCTTGGAGACGGCCAGAATCGGTCAGCATATCAGGTGGCCGTGTATCGGGCATCGCCTAAAGCCTATCAGGGCGGGTGACCGACCTACGAAGAATCTGAACGAGATATGAATGAGTAATCTAAATGTCTTATTTTTCTCTGGTTCGAGGAACAGATAAAAGTATGAAATTTGTCATCTTATATACGAAATGATTACAATTGGCGTCATTCCAGCCTACGCCGTCTCGACTGCCTGAACTACAGTCTGCGCCTTTTGCCGAACCTGCTCCATTCTCTTGGCTTCTTTCGCCACAATGAGTCTTGATTTGCGCACCTTTTTCCGCAAAAACCAATGCAAACCGGCAGCAACGGCGGGCAATTGCCTTGCGGCGCCAAATATTTTTTCGATCTTAGCATCCTCACTATTACTCTTCCCTTTGCAGTAGGCTAACAGTCGAACTAGAAAGTGTTCAACAAAGTCTGCCGTCCAGCTGTTGATTTCAGGTAGATCTAGCGGCTTTAGAATCGCAATACCAAGAGAACCATCGGCCACCAGAGACGCGTAGAATTGGGCAACATTTGCCAGTCGGTGTAGATCTTTCATTCGCTCACTCTCTGCGGTCTCCTCGTCATCTGCATCGTCGCCAAACATGGATTCGCCTAGACCACGGAATATCTTCCAAAGTCTATCTTGGAAAGCGAAGCGAAGCTTATTGTTAGAGCACGCCTGATTCGCCACCAACGCGTAGAACTCGTTATACTCGGTTTCACTGCCAACACATTGAACCAGAACTCGGGCGATCTCGAGCTGATCATCTTTCTTGAGTTTCAAGTTGACAAATTGCCTGTAGCCATGCTCAAAGTTGTTTGCAGACATGAGTGCCGTAAAAATAGCGATCTGCGCCATTGTGCTGAATCCCTGGGAACGTGCCTTTTGAGGGTAATCCGGGAGCACAAAGTCCATATCCTCGTCGTCTGTCATAGAGTCATCGGATGCCTCTTCGATCTCTTTCATATTAGAAGTCTTTGTTTTGACAGGCACACTGGCTCCAACGAGCCACCATTTGCCATCAGTATCGGCTCCTTCGATGTCAGTCAGGCTCATGCCCATGGGAGCCAATCCGTCCAGCCTCCGCGACTGGGACTTCAATTCTCCAATGCGTTTCTTCATACGCACAACGTGTTCCGAGACGACTGCGGAGTCAAGCCCCTTGCCCTTGGTTTTACTGTTCTTCAAATCGTTGATGGTTTCGACCATGAATTTGGTTCTGATAGACACATTTTCATATCCGCCTTTGGACATGTTGGCATTGAGCACGCTGGCTATATGCTTCAGTGACTGCGCATCGTCTCTTCGTAGCATGCGACCAGCCATACGGCAGATGCGCAAGAGGAGTTCAACGTTGAGTTCAGATAACTCGCCTAGGAATCTCTCCATGTAGTCGAATATAATTCTGCAGCTGACAACTTCGAAAACGTAGAGCTGGGTTAGAAAATTGACCAAGTTGGAGGCTTCTCGTCGAGTATTCGGGTCACCATCACCTGCCTGGCTGTAGTCGCGTGCGAGATCCTGAACCAGACGTCGAAGTACGTGCGAACCAAAACTGGAGCCCACAATCTTGTAGATTGCAGCTGTAAAACCACCGGTGAGCACAAAGAACTGATCGGGAAGAAGCTCAGGTTTATAGATTTGTGCCAATATGATGTCTGCGATGATATCGGTAACCTCTCCTCTGGCATTCGTCGAGTAAAGTACTTCTATTGATTGAACAATGGACAGAATGTTGGCGTCGGTCAGTCTGTTGACTAGACCTTGAATATTTTTTTGCAGCCTGGCTCTTTGTTCAGATTCTGTGCCGGCAGCCTTTCGAAGGGATGGCGGTACATATTTTGCAACCACATTTCCGGTAGTTGGGGCGACGTATGGATTTTCTTTCTTCGGTGCAGTGGCTGGCTCTTCCTCATCGGAGTCAAACGCCGCGAAAGAGTCATCGTCACGAATGCGTTCTTCAGCTTCTCCTTCAAAATCGTCGTTGTCAGACGCGGGGGGATCTAAATCCGAAGATAGACCGTCCGACAGGTCGTCTTTGTCCACGTCTTCATCGATTTGTCGCCTTTTGGCGGAAGCGCCAGTCGCAGTCTTCCTTCTTTTGGCTGAAAGCCAGTCGTCATAATCTCGCTTTCGCTTTTTGTCGTCCGTGTCTCCGTTTTCTTCCTCAGTATCGGCTCCATCGACGTCACCCAACAAATCCCCAAGTCCGTCCTCCTTGAAGGACTGAGGCAGGGATTTGCGCCCTTTCTTGATGCCCAGTTTGCGCTCGAATGCTTCGATCTCGGCATCGTCTTGAGCAAGCTTTTCTTGTGCTGACTTCGAAATTGTGTGTTTCGTCTTTGGTTCGCTGTTAATGCCAAACGCGCCGTCCTCCCCGTCAAAACTGTGTTCGCTTTCATCGCTTTCATCGCTCTCGTCCGCGTCGATCAAATCGTCTGCATCGTCGCTCATGCTTTCAGAAACGTCATCATCAATTGATTTGTTTCTCTTCTGTTGTATGATCGGTTTCGAGGGATGAAGGTGTGTAGAAGTCTTCTTCGGCGCGAATTGAGGTCGTGAACCTCGGTCGCTCTGATTTCGACCTTCGGTAGTAGTTCGTCCGCCGTATCTATTAATTTTCCTTTCGACTCTTTGTGCCTTCCGCTGGTCTTTCCTGTTCAGTGGCCTTTTCCCACCTCTAGCTGGGCCCAGTGGCGTCTTGGTGGGAGCCGGTGCATCGATGCCAATTCTTTTAAAAAGCTTCTGCTGAAGCTCAGCTACAGAAGAAGATGGCATGATACTAGTTGGGGGTTTGCGTTCCCAGCCAGAAAAGCTTCTCCAGCACTTCTTTGCGAGCGCAGCAGCCCAAACTCCACGACTTTGCGTGTTGTCGTGTGGTGTGTCGTGCGAAAGAAAAAAAAAGATCTGCTATAGAACTTTTTGCTACGACAGAACTCTCTTATCTTATCAGCACTTCGCGGTCGGTGGGTAGAAAATACAGTGGGTGGTTGCCTTAATAATACTCAGAAGCGCTAACTAGGTACCTAATTACCTGTTAGCGGCTTCTGCGAGACCCAACCTAGGTACCTGGGCTAAGTAGGTAGTTGTGGCGCTGTAGAGTGTTTCCAGCGCCCCTCCAATGTGCGCCAGTCAGGTTGGCTGACGCGGGGCACATTTTGTGCTTCACCAATATTGCTCTTCCCATCCGCTTTCAGTCACCATGAGTGAGAAGCACTTGAGCCACGATCAGGTATGCATTACCCTGCATTCTCTCCGATAAACTACGTACACTTAGTCAATATACTAACTTTCGCTTTGTCCCAGTTCTTCGAGAAGCTCAATGAGCTGTTCGGCGCTCGCAAAGGCAGCGACCATGGCGCCATATACTTGACACAAAAACGACGTAAGGCCTATCTGCGCCAGCAAGGCGTTCTTGAGCATCTGATCTAACAGAATCATAGTCACATATAACAGTGATAGCACGCCTGTAGCAGCAGGCGGGGACTTCGAGGACCGTCATCCTTCGATGCCTATGCCTGTGCTCGTGAGAGCAACAAACGGCAAGTCGAAGAGGGCCAAGACCAGCAAAATCAAGCTTTCAACTGTTGTTCAGCCACATGACTTGGAATCTTTCTACATTCGATACGCAGAAGTCTGCAAGGCCGGTATGGCAGCACTGAAACCGAGAGATCGCAGCAAGAACAAGGCCAAGGCCAAGGCCAAGAAGAAGAAGACAGCAGCGTAGTTTTCTTTTCTCGTTTATAATAACAAGACTTAGAATTCCTATTGCGCCTCAGAACCATATTTTATTAACCCCTTTTTCCGGATGTGCACTGGTGATGTGAGCGGTGATGTTCACAATAGCACCTGCTGGCGGACACGCCTGTTGCTAGAATGACAGGATCGAGAGTTTCTCACTTGACGTCAGTATTCTATCACATGACACTGTATCTTTGTTTTGATGGTATTGTTAAGTCTCGGGATTCAATAGAGGGGTAAATAGAAGCTATGCGGCCGCGTCGTTGTCAAACGGACACTTGGTAAGCTTCAACGGTTGGGAAATATAGCTACTATAGGCCTTGAATCCTCTTAACCAATCGGCCCCGAATTTTTGCAAACGGTACACATGGCAGTTAAGATATAGCCACGACATGTATATGTGTCATGGCTTCCTGCAAGGCTAGGAAGCCCCAAAGACGTTAGCAAAAGTCAGTTTGCCTAAGACCCAGACCCAGACCTAAAAAATGTCTTTCGCATTGGATCTTTGCTTATATCAGGAATGCGCAAACGGTAAAGCAAACTTCGTTATCAGGGTCAACAATGTAGTACCCCAGCGTGGATGCACATGTTTGCTACGAGCCAACACTGGATAGGTATATTCAATTGTCTGCACTGCTGCGCTCGTCAGTTCTTACAAGCAGTAGCTGTTTTCCTGCTCAAGAACTGGGACCCAGTCAAGCCCGTTCGTCTACAATTATGTTTCGTGTTCGACATACGTCATCCCGAGGTGAAACACATCCATGATCGTTAAGGTCGGCGTCGTCCTGCCATGTATCCTGAACTGCGGCGCCATTCAAGTTGCAATATCCATAGCGGGAAAGGTCACCGTTCCAATCAAATCCTTCGAGTAAAGTAAACACTAAAATCATCCTAGCAATCTCAATAGCCCCGTGACTGCTCTTCATACACAAGCTGTTTTCTCTCTACTTTTCGCGAACAATTTTTTCCGGAATTCCAAAGACATGTAAGAAAAGCTGCGTGTTTCGATAAAGAAACAGAGCAACAAGTATCCAGGCTAATCCTGAGCCAATGGAAGAAACAAATTAAAGATGAGACAGAGTGCAGGATTCTGTTCCGGTCCAGACGATTACATCATCTGATCCTGAGTCAAGCCGCCATGGGGATCAGCTTCCATGGGTTCACCACTAGGCTGATTCACGTATTTGACAAAGCTCAGGTTGAGAGGGCGTCCACCGTACTGGTAACCTTGAAACTTGGAGATAGAAGTCTCAGCAGTCTCTGCAGTGTCAAATTTGACCACACCACTGCCTCGCGAACGGCCGCTGGGCTCATATTGAATTTCAGCTTGTTCAACCTTGCCGATAGTAGTAAACAGCTCAACAAGATCGTCGTTGCTAGTCGACCAAGGGAGCTAGTTTATTGTCAGCACATCCTTCCACCGCGCTCTGCCTGCTTAATTACTCACATTTCGAACGTAAATGATCTCACTGCGCTCCGTTCCGGAGGTAGCGTTGTCAGTGAATGGGTTCGGTGCAGCGGGGGCCGAGGGCGGGCCATCAAAGCCGCTGGCACCTCCACCGAAGCCGCCACGGCCACCATAGCCGCCTGCGAAGCCACCACGGCCGCCAAATCCTCCACGGCCACCGAACCCACCACCATATCCGCCTCGCATTCCACCGCCGAAACCACCGCGGCCACCGAAGCCCATACCTCCAGCTCCAGCGAAGCGGTCTTCGCGGACTTCGATCATGCGTCCTTGCCAGTCGTATCCGTTAAACTGCTGGATAGCATTACGTGCATCGTCGGGACTTTCAAAAACCACGATACCGGAGCCCTTGGGTCGGCCGTCAGGGCCAGAGTGTACGTCAGCTCGGATGACACCACCATTGCGGGCTGTGAAAGTTAGCTTCCATGCCATCACCGTGTAATTTGACGTAGTAGTACTCAGCCATACCTGCTTGTCGGAAGAGATCCTTGAGGTCTTGCCAGCCAACGTTGAAAGGAAGCTGTGTACTGCGCGTTAGCAAGGGGACAGCCGCGGTTAGCATGTATTAGGGGTAACAAACGTTGGCAACGTAGATTTGGCGACCTGCGCCGCCGGCTCCAGGGCCGCCAGCTCCAGGGCCGCCGTGTCCGCCATGGCCGCTGTGGCCGTGGCCACCAAATCCCTGGTTAAATCCGCCGCCGTGCATGTTGCCACCTCCGAAACCGCCGCGGTTGCCGCCACCAGATCCGATGAATCGAGGTTCGGCTTCGCGGTCCTGTATTGTCCAATTAGCATCGCCTCTGCGAATGAACGGTGGGTTCTTACCTCTCGGACGTAAACAAGACGGCCCATGAGATTCTGGTTGCTAAGCTGGGTAACAGCCTGCTGGGCTTGATCCCTGGTCGCGTATTCCACAATTCTGAAGACACTTATCAATAACCGTCCACCACGGGCACGTCTCGAGAAAAAACTTACCCGCATCCCTACAAATAACCCAGGACAGAGTCCCAACCCGTCAATCCAAAACATCCAACAAGAAGCCGCAAAAGAAGGGGAATCCAGGGGTGACCACCAGGAGTGATGGGGGTGGGGGGGTGAAAAAAGAAAACTATGCAATGAAGCCCACCTTCGACATTCCGTTAGGAAGCAGCAATACGTCGGCAAAGAGAACATCTCCAGCTATAACCCAGCAAGTTAGTCCCCAAGCAATTCCTCCTCACTCTCGAGTTCCTCACCCTGTCTCATAAAATCCTTAAGATGATGCCACTTGACGTCGTACGAAAGGTTACCAACGTAGACACGGCGATCTTGTTGGGACGATTCGCGCACGTTGGACATCATCTGCTCGCGAGCGGCAGCTCTGTCTTCAAATGAGCGCTGGGGGCCCTGACCACTGCTAAAGCCAGCGGGCGGTCCGCCACCGGGAGCTCCTGTACCAGTCATCGGGGAGCGATCGCGACCACGTCGGTAGTCCTCTCGGCTGTTGGATCTGCTTCGTGGGGAGTAAGATCTGCGACGTCCTTGTCTGCCGGGGCTTCTAGAACGACGGCGAGGGGAGCGAGATCTCTCACGCTATTTGTGTGTTAGATGTGATTTGACCTGAATATATAGCTGTTGGTGTAACATTGCATGCTGCTGTTGCCCAGGCGCCTGCCCTCAGACCTCGCACAGTGTGCATGGCATAATGGAGAAGCATGAGCTGGGGCGGTTGCACAAAGCCGTTTTGGAGTGAAGATAATCAGACAGTATCAGTGGAAGCGCGCAACGGCGCAGACACTTGAGCCACAGTGTACCGGCAGTGCGACACGAGGATCCAAGCCTAGGTGTAATACGCTCGAAGCAGGTGGGCAGCAGCAGAGATGCAGCATTGATGCCGATACAGCAAGCAGCGAAGCCAATCAGGGACTGGAGAGTTGCACTTACAGGGCGGTAGTTGTCGCCGGAGTCAGCTAGATAGAGGTGTTAGGCACGCTTGCGAAGTCAAAAATGTGCAAGGAGCAAAAACGTGGGACATCAAGGTTAGGATGGTGGCGGGAGGAAGGACGAGGCTAGGATGGTGGGGTGATCAAGGAGAGTGTAGGGCAGCCGACCACAAGCACAAGTGTAAATTACCAACGTCGTATAGATCGAGTCGGCCTTTTTTTCTCTCAGAGTGCCGCGTTTGGCGAGTGTGATTGGCAAAAGACGGCAAGACGAGATGTGACAAGGGAGTGATGTGTGGTGCGTGATGCGGGCAGTGGGAGAGCAACAACTGGGGAAGTGAAGTTACATGGGGAAAGAGACAAAAAGAGGAGATGATATAGGCGTTGTACCAGCGAGTAGGAGGAGGAGCAACGCAAAGCCCACACACAAGTGCCCAAAGAGGCAAAGCGAAAGGTAGTTTGGATGAGAGGGTTGATGATGTGATGGTAGGGTTGAAAGCATGCAGCAACGAAGGTAAGGAGAGCCGACGAGAGCAAAGCTAGGAGTGGTGCAGCAGTGCGGAGAAGTGAACGTACCCATGGCAGAAAAACGCGAGCGATAGAAGAGAGAGAAGAAAAGGACTGAGCCTGTTCGCGGTGGTGAAGTGAGTGGGTGTCTCAACAGATGGAGGGCGGCGCAAGCAAGCCCAGAAGTGAACAGCAGCGAGCGGCAGTACGAAATGGGGGGAGGACAGGCAGGACACAAGCCACGACTGGTCAGCTCACGGACGGATCTCGCATAAGCGCAAAACCAAGGATGCAGGTCGTCGGAAGTAGTAGCAAAGAAGAGGGGTGTGGGAGCAGGCAGCAATGGTGGGAAAGTCTGCGTCGAGGGACGTATGCGGTGGTATGGGACGGGACGCCTGGGCTTGGTATGGCTTTTGCTGGGGAAAAAGTGAGAGGCGATGGCGAGAGGAAAATGCGCGTGGACGAGAGGGGGGGACGCGGATTGGACGCGAGTGACGAATCACAAGGCAGAAGCAGAAAGTCGGCGCTAGACAGGGACCCAGAGGGGGAGATACCTGCCTCACAGCACTCCTTTGAACTACCTATTTATCTACCTACCTACCGAGGTACCTAATAACTAACGGAAGCTGGCTGTTTACCCAGCGCTTTGCCAGCAGAAAGCTTCCACTGGCGTCGGCAAACATGGCAATGGGCCATGGGCCATTTCCATCACTACGATACAAAACAGCCAGGTGGTATGAAGCCCGATGGTCGTCGGCCCGATGTCAATTTCACATTGTACTTCCGAGCCAGGCCGCATTCAATTCGGCATCTATGCACATCTCCAGCCATCTCAAATAATTACTTCTCAACCATACGCTGCTTCCTCAACCTTGCAGCACCACCAACAAACGGCGCCGTGCGCCACACCTCACCATCGCAAACCCTGTCCGCCAGCGAATCCGCAGCTGTCGCTGAGCACTCGTAGGTACTCGAAGCCATGATAAACGGCACACATGAATACACTGGACAGCTTTACAGGACACGGTGGTATATTGCAGGTGCTGCGTGTCCTTCTCCGTCAGCCAGGGACTAAAGCTGGTCCAGCGCTCCATCGATCCGGGCGCAACAATTTCGTGGCACAACCGACGACACGCTAAATCGGCGCAGGTGTGAGGCATTTGCACTGGAATAAATATCCATCGTCTGGCATTAAGACTTTTTGGGCAAAGCTGCGCAACCTTGAAGGGCAGGGCAGTGTGGGTGGACAAGAGCTAGACGATCGTAGCGGACCGCTCAGTATGGAAATCCATAGCCCGTTCTTATCGAACAGCCTACCGCCGCTGGAGCCCACGGGCGCCCAGAGCCAAGCAACCAAGCTAGCCCAGCCAGGGACCCTGGCAGACGGGGCATTGGGTGGAATGGGAATGTGACGGCTCGAAGCCGAAGCTGTCCCATGCTCCAGAATGTGTGACGGAACTCAATGCCACGCGCCCACCCTGCTATAAAAAATAAAAATAAAAATAAAATAAAAAAGGCTTCCATCTCACAGCAAGACAGCCCATCCTCCGCGTTGACAAACCCACGGGAGGCATGACAAACTTCGCGTGCGTTTTGTATAATCGCTCTTCTTGTGCGAAACGCCTCAGAAAACGACGGAAGAAGGGTTCCTACATTCACGACTGATTGCCAGCCTTCTTGCCCGACGCTGCAGTCAACAACACGCCGCGCAAAGGAGGAGCAGTACCTACCCCAGCAGTTTATGTTGGGGTCAGTGGGCCGAGTGGTGGAAACCAGCTGCAGGAGTATGCTGCCGTTGCGACGCAGAGTACGAGCTATTACAAACAATTGTCGCTAAACAGTGCAGGTCTCATGCCTACGATGTCGCTTCATGGTCTGGCTCCGGCGTGCTTCTTACGCTCTGATATTGACATTGTTTTGTTCGCTCTTGGATCCTCGGTCACTTTCGTAAAGGAAACAGTGCCCATCCACCCTACATCAACTGCCAGTACATCGTATATAATTCTTCAGTGGTAGCTTTTCAAGCAGCATGCCATGCAGCTTGGTTGCTGGCAAGCCACTTCCCGCCGAGTAGCTTTGCATCAGATGTGTATGATAGCCTGCGACTGTCTCTTGTCAGATTATTACTGGTGTGCTGGTCGCCTACATTAATTGGTACAGTGGCTGAACGTTCAACTGCAGACGGATGGTACGAGAAACTCCATCCTGTGCTGTGATTCGGAGAATGAGCTCCTTATTCGCTGCCGCACCGGAGACAATGTCTGGTTTAGGCTTCATCTTACGAATCCTAGTTAATGGCCTGTCCGAATTTCGCCTTCGACTCGCACTTGCATCGGGCCCCGACCATTGTAGCCGGACGCCAGACCTTGTTGAGCATGCATATGCCTGCCTATACGCTTTTGCACCGACTCATTACGCTACTTGCTCATTTCCCCACTTTGGAACATTTCTTCGCTTCTCCGACGCACCAACTTGCCAGCTTCAAGGCCCAGTTGGGTTACCGGTTAGAATGGGGCGCAGATGGCTGGCCCACCAGCTATGCCACCCTCATTCATGCAGCTGTCCCAAGAGGCCCTTGTCGTGGCATGTCCTGCCGGAGCCATTGGTGGCTACTGCGTCCCTGGGCATTCCGATACAGAGGACTCTAGCCAATGTGCAGTGGTCAAACACCCAAGCCATGACAACTCTGCTTGTGTGCACTCAACCGTGATCTTTAATGCACCATGGTCTAGGGTAGTGGCATGGATCGCATCGGCGCTGTGAGATTGCGGGCTTAAGCACCGAGAGGACACACTTCGATTGTAGGGTGGCGGAATAGGTGGAATTTTGATAGGTACATTGCTTTTTCCTTCGGTGTATAATATCATGCAGCGTTCTGTTCTCTCCCGGGTTGGTCCAAAAAAATATCGTTGATGTGAACCCTATTGAGATCCCTCCAAACCCCTACGGCCACATCATCACGGCTCGTTGCCATGGCACAAACACGAAAAAAAAAAAAACAAAAAAAAAAACAGACCGTTGAGCATGTGCGCGGTATACTGAAGGAAGACTATTGCGCATTTCACATGAGCGTCGACCCGAAGCGTTCGTTGGTGCACAAACATGGAAGATCTGATCCATGGCCTCGGGTGGTTGAAATCATGCCACCTCAAAGTGGCAACCCCACTGCTCCGAAATTGGACCACACGCCAGACGTCCTTTTTTATTTTTCGAGCTGGTAATTAGCGAAACATCGCGACCGAGCATGTGAGGCTGCGCACATCAAACAGCACGAGTCTTTCTACCAGCCAATTCGCCATCGCGAGCTCGTCGAAAACCTGAGAAAACACGCCAGACATAGGCACACCACCATGCTAACCGCAATTACCCGCGTCGCCAGGCGCCAGGTTGCAAACACCTGCCGCGCAGGTGCCTCGACTCGCACGGCACAGCCATATCGCCAACGAAGCTATCACTCACACGACCACCCACCGACATCAGGGCCGTTCGGCACCACAGAAGAAGCGATATTGTCCGCCGCATACAAGCACGTCCCCGAGCACGGTTTCTCTGCGCGTGCTCTCGGCCTAGGTGCCCGCGACGCTGGCTACCCCGACATCAGCCCCAGCGTGCTCCCAGATGGCGCGTTCAACTTGATCAGATACCACCTCGTCTCGCAGCGGCAGAATCTCCTAACGATATCACAAGAGCTGTTCAAGGATCAAGAAGCCCCTGCGCCTGGCGCCAGGGTCGCCGCCCTGACGTGGGCGCGACTGCTCGGGAACAAGGACGTCATCCAGCACTGGCAGGAGGTAAGCAGCTGCGAGTTGAGCTCACGAGCAAACAACAGAGCAGGGAAATGCTAACGAAGTGTATCGCAGGCTCTTGCCGTCATGGCGCAGCCGAGTCACGTCCCGGAATCTGTCAAGGAACTTGCACAATTGTCTGACGAAATTTGGTTCCTGTCTGGCGACAATGCCGTCGACCCATCCTGGTATACGAAGCGAGCGACACTCTCCATGATCTATACAACGACAGAACTATTTATGACAAACGACAAGTCTCCCGAATTCATTGAAACCAACAAATTTCTTGCGCGCAGGCTCGAGGAAGTCCAATCTGTCGGAGGCGCCATGAGTGCCGTGGGTCAGTGGACGGGGTTTACGTTCCAGGCGGCCGTTAATGTCCTGAGAAGTAAGGGCGTGGGCATCTGAAGCATCGTAACACCTGTCACAACCATGTAATATACCGCACTCATGCAATGTACAACTCTGTTAGAATAGTTAAGCAATCATTCACCACCTCGTGGTATCTACGCATTCCATAACTCCTCGGCGCCAATTCAATTATTTACAGGTGCAGCAAGATGTCGTTGCCAGCGAAAGAAAAGCCATGTGCACAGGAAGATGCAAACCGGAATGTACGGCCGGCTTAAATGAGTGTACGCTGACGGGGATCCGTCAATCTGTTGGGTTGAGCATGTGAGCAAGTCATCAAATAAATGCAATCACGAGCGCGTACCTGATAATTTTAACGTCCCTGTCGAGTCTGGCACGTCCCTCAATCGCATTCGGTGTGATGAGAATGTATTGTCTCGATACGGAGCGACGAGCAGCGTCAACCTAGGCTCACTGTCAGTCACAAACCTTTGGTACCTCGGCAATGTACAACTTACCAGCATGTTGGTACTGATGGCGCGGTTGACATTGTCCATGAAGACATCAAATTCGTCCAAGCAGCGAATTGGAGATCCAATGGCTTCCCACACAGAAAGAAGCATGCAGATCGACGAGAACGATTTCTCTCCTCCAGATAGTGTCTTGGTATCCCGTCCACCCGAGCTCTTCCTCGTCTCATCTGGCTCAATGTGGAGGACAACCTTCCTCTCCTTGTGTCGGAGATCAATTTTGCCACGGAAGCCTCGCTCGCTGAGAAGGTAGTTGAACTGAATGCGGATACGGGCACTGATCTGCCTTTGGAACTGGCGCCACAAGTAGAGCCGCTGTGTAATAGCGCCCTTCAAAGAGTCAATCATCCTGTCCAGGCTGTCCGTCTCCTCGACAACTGTTTCATATCGCTTCTTCGCCTCGTTTGCCCTGTCATAAATTTGCTGATCAGTTGCCCCGAGACGTTTCTCTCGCAAGGACAACTGCTCGCCAATTTTCTGATACTTTTTCTCAATGCTTTGCCAAGTCTCTCCTTCTGGGATATATACCCTATCAGGAGCAACCTCAACGGCCTGGCGTGTAAAGTCAGCGACTTCGTCAGCTTTCTGCTCTCGTCGTTCTTCTGCACGTCGGCGTTCTGCTCTTTCAATGTCAGCCTGCTCGTAAGCGGCATTCTTCTTCGCAACAGCAATGCGTCTCATAGACTCTGTGCTTTGTATCTTCATATCGGCTTTTTGGACACGCTCAGAGAACGTTTCCGCCTCACGACGGACTTCTTCTAGGTCCTTCTTAGCAGCCTCTGCCTTCTTGTTCAAGTCAACCTTGGCCAGCTTCATGTTGCCGTATTGGCTACCAAGCTGCTCCTCTTCTTTATGCTTGAGCTCCAAATCAGCGCGAAGAGTGACGAGACGGCCGTCAGCGCCTTCGAAAGCATCCATTTCCATTGAGATTTGTTCTACATCCGCTTGTGCGTGGCGCAATTCCGTCTCCAGCTGCTTCGAATTCCTCCGATGCGATTCTAGCTCGGTTTTAGATTTTTGAAGCGCTTGTTGGCTAATGCGCTCTTCAGCGTTGAGCTCTTTTAGCTCGACCTCCAATTGTTTCAAGTTTTCTCTCTGGATTGCCAGTTGCCGTCCAGAATCGGATTGCATCCTTGGTCGCGTTGTTGTTGTAAAGATTGGTGCGGTGCCGATATTGCCATTTCTATTCGTCAGCCTGAGTCCCTGGCCGCGTTTGCCTTTGCCATCATGGAAGCAAAGGCAAGCCGTGACGTTGCGAGGTGGCGCACCTCCATCCACCATGATTTTTTCGGCTTCTGCTCTGCTCTTCACCAAAATAATCTTCTCGATCTGGCTGTTGATAATCAATTGAGTGCGAAATATGTCGTCATCGAACTCCAAGACGCGCAGTATCGTGTCGAACTCATCAGCTGGCTCTTGACTCCTCGTATCGATATGTCCTCCATACGCGATAAAGATAGGCGGTTGACGTTTCATGCCACTTCGTTGCATGATCTCGGACAACTTGGACTGGTCCTCCTTGCTTCGCACAACGAAAGCGTTGAGTGATTCACCAAACGTCTTTTCTAGGATACCAGACCATTCTGGCTTCAAAAGTTTGATATGCGCGCCAATGGGCCCCACAGGTTTCGTTTCAAATCCCTGGTAACTGGCGATGGTTTTGACTAGGGTGGCGATTTCCCTATCGAAACCATCATACGGAGATCCTGTACTTTTTTGCAGGTCAGAAAGGCCTCGTTCCGCCGAGGAAACGTCGTTTCGCTTCGTCTCTCGCAGCTGCTGCTGGCGCCTCAGTGAATCCTCCGCATCTCGCACTGTTTTCTGCACTTGAGGAAGCAAGTCATTGGCGTCGCTTATTCTTTGAGTGATCTCTCGTTCTTTGGCCCTAGCTTCATCCAGCTGAGAATCTTTTTCGGCTCTTGCAGCTCCAGTAGATTCGCCCAAGCGTTTTTCCTCCTCCTGTATCTTCTTTTCGAATGAGTGTATCTCTCCACGAATCGACCTTAGGCGGCTGTGGGCGTCGCGCTCCTCTAGATGCAGATCAGTGAGATCTTTTTTTGCAGAGCTGAAAATAGCTTCTGCTGAATGGACCTTATCTTGGATGGCGTCTCGCTCTGTATTCAGCTCCTCTCTCGCTGATTGCAGTCGCTGCATCTTTTGCTCAGCTTCCTGAAGGGCTCTACCCATGTCCTCGCATTCCTTCTCAGCGTCCGCGATGCGCATAGTTTTGGTGACGATGCTGGCTTCCAGTTGCTGAAGAGTATTCTCCTGCTCTACAACCTGATACCAAACGAGTTGACATCTGTAAAGCCTTGCCTTTTCGCGGAGGCTCTGGTTCTTTTGCGCAGTTTCTGCTAGACGCATTGCGTGCTCCATCTCCTTTTTCACGAATGCTATCTTTTCATTGATGTCCTCGCGCAAATTAAGCGTCTTGTCCAAGGTGTCCTGAGACATTCTGTAGTCGTTGTCGAGCTGTTCGAGTTGCACTCCCGACACAAAGTATTTGTACTTCTGCGCTGGAGTGGCCGAGTTGAGAAATTGTCGAGCATTATCTTGAGAAAGAATGGTCAGGGGGTTGCCCATCTGAAGAGCGAACCATTCAGATATTTCGTCGACTTCTTGTTTTTTCGTTGATATAACTCTGTTGTCGGCCGATTTAATCTTGAACCCGCTACTACCAGTCTTCGAGAAATGTCTTTCAACAATGATGCTGTCGCCATAAATATCTGGCTGGTATGCATCAGAGCCGGCATTCTTTATTTGTACCACAAGCTTGCCTTGCTCTTGGCCCTCCTTGACGAAAGATTTTAAGCTGCCACCACGATTGGTGTCACTGGCTTTTCCACCCAAGCACAAAGTCAGGGCTGTTAAAACTGCACTTTTGCCACTGCCATTTTCTCCAACAATGAAGTTGATCAGAGGCCCAAGCTCGACGTGAAGGCGCTCGTGGCACATGAAATTATAGCATGTGATGCTCTCGATGATACCACTCTCGGCCACCATGTTGTCGCCTAAGCTGCGCGGTCGTCGCAAAAGTTTTTGCGTCGCTCGCTCGTCATCGAGTTCGAGATTCTCCAAATGTTTGAAGCCCGCATCTCGCATGATCTCATATTGAGTCAAAGGCGGCGCATCGCCGTAGTCGGCTTCGTCCTCAAATTCGTCTTCGGAGCCAGATGCTGCGGTGTTCTCTCGATCGGGTGTTCCGTCTTCATGAGCGCCATTATCGAGAGACAGGCGTACTCTCTTGTTCTATCGAGTGCATATGTTAGACTCTGTGCGTGGCTACTGACTGTGAAAACTTGATCGTACCGATTGGCCTGCTTGGGCCATGGATGAACTGGCTCGCTGAACATCGAGAACTTCGTGATTCTCGCCCGCGTCGGGCGCAGGGCGCGTTCGCTTGGAAGAAGGCATGGCTGCCTGTGAGTGAGCAGCCACGCGATCGGAGCTGAAGCGAGCAGACAGGATGATGATAATCTGCTTGGGCGAACCAACTGTGAATGCTGAGACGCGTCACTGGCGCAAGCGTGTTGAGTACCTCCACCACCTTAGTAGTTAGTAGTGGGGATCAACGCGTCTTTGCAAGCACCAGAGCCGCTGAAAGAGCCTGGCTGGGAGAGGGATGTGTTCGAGTGGTGGGGTACAGGCGCCCCGCTGTAAAGTTGGAGTGGGAAGATGAGATTCTTGGAGATTTTTAAAAACGTGCTTCACTTACGGTTCGCGCAGCATCAAAAGACTGAAGCGGATTGTGTTGCGAAAGAAAAGTTTTATGCTCGCGCGACATCTGTATGTTAGAGTGGGAGACCGTCGCCAACAGAGCATTTCAGTTTAGTACAAGAACCCTGGCGCCATGGCTAACCATCCCACCGAGGAGGGCACCGCTGGCGGCGAAAATCAGGAATTTGGACGACACCTCTCCGAAAATTCTATGGAGTATATGATATTCCTCCTGGAAGATAGCCTAGAAGGTATCAAATATTTGAATCGTCTCGAAAGCATCAGCAAGGAAGCCGTGCGCTTCATGGAAAGTGTCGCCAAGAACTATGTATGGCAGCGAGATGAATTTCGACTCTCAATTGCGAGCGAGCAAGGTGAGTCAAACCCTAAAGTCGCAGTTCCATGAATGAAAATTTTGACTGGAAGAAATAGGCCTTTTATATCTGTGTGGTACCACAGATTACGGAGATGCTGTAGAAGATGAGTGGTTGATCGTCTACGTATTGCGCGAGCTCTCCAAAAGACACCCCGAAATATTTGTTCGGGTAGCCGACGAAGATGGTGAATTTCTCCTAGTGGAAGCTGCAAATGCACTACCAAACTGGTTGAGTCCCGAAATAGATCATTGCCGCGTCTGGATACAGGGCGGGAAGCTACAGATCATCCCGCTCCAAAAAGAGGAGACGAAGTCGAGCGTAGGGAAATCGCTCGCTCTACGAGAAGCTGTACAATTCCTACGGAACGATTCAGATAAACTGATTCAATCACCATCTATAGAAGACGAAGCATTCTATCGACTTGAAAAGTATCCCGAGCATGTGGAGGCTTCAATACACCACTGCACAGTGACCATACCCCGGAAGCTGGCACACATTATCCATGAACTGCCTAAAACAATATCGGCAGCTGTTGAAGCGTTCTATCTAAGAGACCATACTGGAATGAAGAAGATAATTTCTGAGTCAGAAGAACTTTACCTACCGCCAAAAGATCTAGTCACAGTCAGCGTCAAGTTTAGCAGAGTCCTGTTCGCGCAACTGCGCTCACAGCGCTTTGGAACACCACCGAGATGGCAGGCCGTGATTCAGGGCTATGATGAGGGTAACCATTTGAACGGAGAACCGAACCAAAACAAGCTTGCTCTGGAGGACGGCGTGAAGCTGACATGCGGGTATGAAATGCTGGCCATCACCGCTGAGGAAAGCAAGACACGCGCTGTTCGAGAATTTGCCATCATGATACAGGACCTTCAAGAAGATGGAGACGCAGAACTTCCCACAAACGAGGATATTGGGCAGTGGCCAGATGTCCGGCGCAACGACAATGAAAGTTGGCTCGACATTAACTATGAAGACTTTGAGCGGGAGTTGAAGGGAAAACGACCAAAATCGAGCACTGAACGCAATAAAGATTCTGGATTTGGAGATTCCAGAACCCAAGAAGATTTGCGGAAGATTGTGTCTCGCTTTGAAGCTTTCCTGAACAATGACTCAGCCGGGTTAGACGGCGCAGAGATTAATGAAATGGACATGGATAATGACGACGAGGACTCAGACACGAACGACGACGAATCTGATGAAAACAGTGATATGGAGGACAAGGAAGTGAGTTTTGATGAGGAAACCTTCTCTCGAATGATGAAGGAAATGATGGGACTGCCAGTTGATAACCCTACGATGGCTTCCACGGGCCAATATAAGGGTAAACCTGCAGCCAAGAATAACAACGCGCAAGAAATTAGGGCAGAAGACGAAGAGATCAAGAACCTCTCTATGCAGATGGAGGCGGAGCTCAAGGATCATGGCGCTTTGCGACTCGATGAACTCAAGTCAGAACAGAGCAGACTCAGAACCGGCAAAGAACCTAGTGAGAAGGCCAAGGGGAATCAGAAAAAATTTACGGAAGTACCAGTGCTACCAGAAGAGGATGAAGCAGACACTGATGAGGATGTTGATATTGACTATAATTTAGCCAAAAATCTTTTGGAGAGCTTCAAGAGTCAAGGTGGAACGCCAGGCCCGACAGGAAACCTTCTCGGCCTCATGGGCTTCCAACTACCGAGGGACGAAGACGATGGCGAAAAAGAGGGCTGAAATGGAGGAAAATTATTCCAAAAACCACTATTGTACTTCATTCATGATTTCGCGAGTCTATCCATTGTTCTAGATGTGCCTGCTGGCGGCCAGCGATGTCTGATCTCAGGGACTTGAAATTCGCGGCCGTTTAGATGGAGCAAGCTCCAGGCGCCTTCGCCGTCTCTTGGACGTTTCAACCTCATCCAATACCTCGAGTTCTTGAAGTGCATCAACAAGCGTCTTGCGTGCACGTAGCTCCCTTGGATCGCTGCCGTCATCGCGTCTTATGTATTCAATGCTGATGGCGTTCAGAGCGTGGTAGATACGATACAGATTCAATCGTATCTGGGGGTACTGGCGTTTCTGAGACAGACCTTCGGCAACCTCATCCATGTCATCCAAGGTATCAACCAAAGGAGAACAGAAACCCTGCACCACATGTTTGGACAGCGTGCTTTGACAGAGCACGGCAGAGAGTAATGGATCCCCGAATATTGGTTTGACCCATTCTCTGAGACCGGTCACTTTCGCGTCCGAGGCTTTTCTGCTTGACGTATCGCTTCTGCCGGAAGAACTGGATTTGTTTGAAGAGCTGATATCGCTGTCTGATGCATGAGAGCCGTCGCTTTCCGATTTTTGCACAGAGACAAGGACATTTTTGTCTAGGCCTGCATCAACCAAAACCAGTCGCGGCTCAACAACGGCATCTAATACGTGCGTAAAACGGCGATGGAACCTCCTCATGCGGTCATAAGATGCGGTTATTTGACAAGCTTGAGCATCTTGTATGGCACTGTGCAGTAGTTCTCCGAAAGCGTCGGACCATCTGGTAAAGCTTTCCCCTATCGTTTGGACAGAGTCGCGGCGCTGCTCCATGCTGGACCTCTCAGGCACTGGGGGTACTATAGTTTCGGCACTTCCAAACTGGGAGGTTGGAGACCGAATAAGAGATATCGCTCGAAGCATTTGGCCTATCTGAAAATCGACGGAAGAGCGCTCTGCAGCTGTCAGAGGGGAGCTCAGGGACGTCAACACCTTGCCGGGGCTGGGAGATATGACGTTGTATTGTAATCGCTGCATCGAACCCGCGGTACCGTGGTCCAGTAATTTTGGTAGATAATTTGACAAGGCTTGCGCTCTTAGCCTGTTTCTCAACTCTTTCTTGTCTTCAAAATCGACGACCGGGGACTTCGAAGAGCCGAGTCTTGGCCGTCCTTCGCAAAGCCAAGTCAGCCATTGCAGAATGGCTGCTTCTGATCGAACGGAACCGTACTCGCATCTCAACATTCGGCGATTCCGTGATAGCGGCAGAGAGCATAGTATGACGGCACCGTCGTGGAGCGTAGCGCGATAAAATTGATGGAGCCCAGGAGATGCTATTGCGTGCAGACTTCGTATTTGAGTTCCTGGGACTGCATTCGTTATCACCTTTCCCAGCGACTCCTCTATTGTTTTAACTTCCATGGTGTATTGCAGAGGACAGCGAGGAGTCGTATTCGATGATGCCGAAAAATACTCGGAACGGTACAGCTCAGGATACACAGCGTGAATATTGTCGTATATTGGCCTGGTGAAGTTGCAAGGCATTGTAACCAGTTGAAACCTATCCGGAGGTTCACTTATTCAGTGGCAGCGAAAATAATAGTGATGAAGATACTATTCTTAGTCGGTGCTGGTATTTGCGGGAATGGCTTTGCAGGAATAGGCGCAACCGATCGTTCAGATAGGCCACTTTTTGGTAGAAAGAAACGAAATTTGCCACGACAGCTAAGATACGTCTGTACGTGATTTCTCTATGGTCATAGTCGAGCATCAGACACGAACATGGGTCTTGTATAGCCAAGCGAAGGCACTACTAGACCGGCTAGGCTGGGAGACAAGGTAGTGATGGAATTGTCACTTACCGCTGAGTGAGTATTTCGATTGGCAGTTATTGTGGATTCCATCAAAGCAGCAACTGAACGAACGAGCGAACGAAATGATGTTGCCAGCCGAGCTCGTATAAGCATTGATGAATCATTAAGCAGCTAGCTAACGGCTGCCAGTGGGCGGCGAGGAGGCTGCTGGCCAGACCGGAAGTAGTCAAGTCTGGTGAGTAGCGACTTTGACCCGTGTCGCGGAATGGTCGCCCGCCCGATAATTACCAAATAGGACGGGATATCTCCGAAGAGGTTGTTCCGGTATTGGCAATATCAGACGACGGGCAGCGCAGCGGAGATCCAGGATGCAAGCCCCAGTGCGGATCAGAAGACATCATCCCCCATTCATTCCTGTTGAAAACCTCGCCAAGCTCATGCCACTGAGGCAGTGCTCTGTCAATTACTCGGCCGACAGGCGAAAGGGTCATGGCCCAGGCACCGTTGCTGAACTAGAGGACCCATCTGTCATTTCCAGACAAGACGCGGATCGGTCGAGGATATCAAAGAGGCTAGCGTATTATTGGCCATGATCAAGCGAAAGGTTTGGCCGTGCTAATCACGTAGATCACGTTGGTCATCAAGCGGTGTGAATTCCGAGGGTTTCGTGGCGCATGGTGCCACCAAAAGACATGCACTCTGGATCACAAACATTGCTGAAAGCCCGGGCGGCCTCGATGTGTTACACGGGAGTAGGCACGGCCCCGGCACGGCAGAGACGGGCGGAACAGTCCAGACCGACCGCGAAGCAAGGAGAGGGGCCGCCAAATGCTGCAAAACAAGTCTGGGAGAGACGGTAAGTTCCTCTCAGCGGGTTGATTATTGTAAAAAAAAAAAAAAAAAAAAAAAAAAAAAGGA